>APFE030111002.1:177546-190772 GCA_000404065.3 Pinus taeda | reverse complement strand
ACAGTTCAGAGGCATGTAGCCGCCACATCTCTTCTCAGAGATAAGCTACCATCGCCCTAGCTGGTTTATTTCAATTTCTGGTTGTAAGCATATTTCGGTATTTTCCATTAATGAAATGAAGAATTATTTCCGCTGCATCTCTTTATTCATGGTTATCATATCTATGTATTTATGGTTATCTCTGTAATCTATTGCGTTCCTGTTTAAATCCGGATCAGGAAGTCTTCCACACTAATGATAACCTGGCTTGAAGTCAATCTTTCTAAAATATTTGGCCCCCTTGAGCTGGTCTAGAAGGTCATCAATCCACGAGATTGGGTACCTATTCCATAAAACGATCTTGTTCAATGCCCGATAGTCAATACAGAATCTTCAGGTCCCATCCTTCTTTTGTACCAATAAAATCGAGCTCCCACATGGTGATGAGCTTGGCTTGATGTGCCCTTTCTACAATAGCTCCTAAATCTACCTCTTGATCTCATTGTTCTCTAGAAAAGAGAGTTGATAGATCGATCCATTGGGTGGCGGCGCGCCTGGGGTTATATCGATGGAGTGCTTGACCTGGCAGTGAAAAGGTACCCTTGTGGGTGAGGCAAAAAATTTCCCTATACTCCTCCATGACCTTGTCCATCTACTACTGCTATGCAGAGGAGCCTTTCCTAGAAGTCATGACCACAACCTTCTTCTTGCCCTGGGGGAAAATCATAAGGAAAACAAATTTCCTAATCTGGGAAATGATCTTACTACATTGCTTTGTAGTGATAAAAGAGACGATGGTAGGAGGGGCTACTTACACTATCCTATAAAACTTATTAGCCAAATTAATAATCATAGAGCGAGGTCTAGACTCATATACAACATGTCGCTTCCACAAGTATGGTTGTCCTAACAATACATCACAAAATTCAAGAGGTGCAACATCATACAGTACCTCATCCATGAAGATATTGATGATGTAGGGAAGGTGGCACTGTTAGTTGACACGAAGATCTCATCCTTGGTGAAGCCACTTAATGGTGTACGACTATGGATGCGATATAGTATTTAGGCCTAGCCACTTCACAACCTCTACTGAAATGAGGTTCTTTTGGCTCCTGTAGTCAACAATGAATTGCAACTGAGAATGCTTCACCCACATTTGTGGGTGGAAGAGGAGTTCCCTCTCCTCTAGATCTATAGGCTCAATATTCTGGATTTTAGTGGTGGCCAAAGTGGAACTTGGCTCCACATCAATGATTTCTTCTGTTTTTTAGTTCCCTTATCGGATTATGATTCAGAGTTGGAACGTGCATTTGATTCGAAAGCCTTCACCTCGACCACGAGTGACTTCTCAGCTTGAAACTTACTTATATTGTGAGTGGAACTCTTATGGAACTCACACCATCTTCCAATGTCCTTCTTCCTCTTTGGGGTTTGGGGCCACCTTTTCATTGCTTTAGATTCGTAGATCCAAAGTACTGCTTCTTCTATTTGAACTTTTGCTCAATCTTGATAGTGTACCGATATATCATGTTGAGCGAGGAAATGTCTAGGAACTCCATCTCGTCTTGGATGTACTTGTGTAGACATCCATGGTAGTTGAGCACCAAATTCTGCTCAGTATCCATGATACCTAGCTTTTTGCAAAGGGTATAGAAAGTATTTGTGAACTCTTGCACATCTCGGTCCCTTCCCTGCCATAGCATGGTCCACTTTATGTATTTTTCTTCATAGCTCCTGATAGCGTAATATTGTTCCTTGATGGTATCTTGGAAAGAATTCCAAGTGGGTGTGGCTGAAAATAGTGAGGGTTCACTCTCATCCTTTTGTTCACAGTAGGTTTCCCACCAATCCTTGTTGTGGGGCAGATTTAGGAAGTGAAAATGTAATATTTTCTCGATTGGAAAAGTTATTGTTACACAACAATTTGTCACCGTCCCTACTACCCCTCTCCAGCATCTTGGAGGACTCATTCCGGGACCTATGAGAAATAACATGGCCTACAAACACTTGCATTGCATTCCCCTGAACATGAGCTTTATTTGCCTTGAAGACATCTCCTGCTGAAAAACCCTAAAAATAGCTCTTTTTCCATTGGCGCGGTTCCATAGTGCAGCCCTCGCACCAAGGGAGAAAATCCTCCAAAGAGGGCGCACCAATTGGTGCTCTATCATAGAGTCGACCCCGCGCCAACCATAATCAGAGGTTTTTTTTAACAAATAAATGGCGGAAGTTTTGTCCTAATGAATTCCTGGACTACTATCTATCTTGAGTTGGGTGGTTCGGCTACAAATTTCCATAGAGAGGAAGTGGTTTGCCACCTCTCATGGAAGCTTCCTTGATGATATGGCCAATCCCATGATTATTGGCTATGATCCCAACTCCCCTTCCTCCATCTATAAAAGCTTGCCCATTTTTCCTTTGCAAGCTAGCTCCAGAGTTCCAGAGATTCAGAATTGCCAAATTTCCAAGAGATTCATGCTGCAAGAGCCTTCTTGATTCCCATAAGACCAAATCCAAGCAAGGAGATTATTGTCCAAGATCCAAAGAGAGAGGCTTGTCCTTATTCCTGACAGGCTTTGCGAGACATGTGATACTGACTACCCACCAAAGGAGAATCCAATGTCAGAACAATGGTTGTACTCCCCTTTGATTAATTATTAATGAACGACTATTGGTTATGGTTCCACTCTTGTTGTTATTTGTGATGATGATGAGTTATGTCCTTTCTGACTGACATGTAGTTGCATATGCTGGATTTTATGCTTGTGTTTGTGTCGTTTCTTGTATGTGCAGGTGTCCATTCATGGAGATCATGAGGATTGTGATCTGCCGGAGCAAAGGAACGGGAGCACCACCTCTCCTACAAACAATAGCGTTGGAATCCAGGTAGGCCTTCATCGATGGTCTTTTAATTTGCAATTAGGAACTTGCACTATAGCGTTTGATGATTGTTGCTAGACCTGGTCTGGGCTAGTAGGGATCGCCTCTGTTCGTAGAGGGGATTTACCTCTCCAACAGTTATGAATTGAAAAATATCCTTCCAATAGATTTAACCATTTATCCACGACGTCTACATCTATCAGGACTTCTAATATGGGAATATCAAATTTAACTTGTACCTTAAAAGGAGTGGCACCTCCATAGTGGCTGTTAAATGAAGATGCATCACCTATTGGTTGTTTTTGAAGGATCTAGACAAAGTTATCCACCATCACGTCCTTTTGTCGCTCGAGGGCTTGCTCGAGCAACATTTTGAAAGGAACTTCTACCCCCTCACCTTTCTTTTCTTCTTCCATGGATGGTCATCAGGTTTTATGAGGTTGATCTTGTAATGGTTCAACCAGATGAAGCCCTAACTCCTTTAACCCTTGACCTTATTGCGGACATGCAAAGAAAAACAGAGAAAGAGTAGACCTCTCTGATACCAATGATCTAAACTTAAACAAGAATGAAAAAACTTACATATATAATTATAAACATAGAGATGCAATAGAAAAACACTTCATTTCATTAATAGAATAATATTGAACTATGCTTACAAACATAATGGAAATAAGATAGCTCAGGCGATGGTAGCTTATCTATGAGAAGAGATGTGGTGTTACATGCCTTTGAATTGTGTTACAATGAGGATCAATGGCCTATTTATTATTGGAAAACATGAGAAAACCGTAAACAACCAAAACCCTAATCCAAGGAGATGTAACACCAAGAGTTTGTGGACCCTGTTGGGGCTAGTTGTGCAGCCATCGTCCTAGGTTCGTAACTTGGTCATATTATCTCTATTTGGCACATAAGATAACTTGTTGGAAATGTCTCTCTAATTACTACAAGTGAAACCACAAGCCCTTTCCTATGGCAACAGGCCTACCACGGACCCCACAAAAATGTTGTTTAGGGCGTTAAAACTACTCTAGAAGTTCAGGACCCGAAAAACTCCTAAAAATAGTAAATGCTAAAATGAACAAGGAAATAAATGAAACTGACTGGGGGGGCTAGGTGGAATAAGCGGGTGGCCACAAACATACATCTGAATCAAAAAATATCTTGGAAAATCATTTCAAGAGAAAATCCTAGCTAGAAGGTGAGGTCACTCTACTCCCTTTCTCTGAATGGAAAATGGTTGCAAGTAGAAGGAAGTATGGTATGTGTCTTGTCGACTATTTGATGGGACCAGCTCGTAATTTGGTTTATGACTACTATTAATACTACTCCAGCGTTGTGATTAACAATGTATTATTAACAATAATTCGAGATCATTTCTTATATGATTAAACACTAATCAACAGAGATTTTCTAGATGTTTTTTGGAAGCATTTATGGCAATTCTTAAATTATGACGGCTTAGTTGTACTCACCTCGGTTATTGTTTCCTGCTCGTTGAAGTTAGAAAAACCCTTGGCATTTGGTATTCAATCATTTTGCTTCTTGCTCCGCAAAGTGATTACAGTGAGGGTTTGGTTTGCAAATAGGGTTTGTATGCGATGATGTCTTACTGTAGAATTGTGCCTTGTTTTCCTTTGGTTGTGATTTCCTCTGCCTGGTTAATACTCTGCTCTGTGGATGCTATTTTCTCTATCATTTTATCTATCTTAATACTGTTCGCTGTGGTTGCATTCTGGATTTAACTTGTTGTCGATGTTCTTGGTTTCCAGTCGCGTTCACGATGGATCTTGGACTTGGTTTCGACCGATTTTCAACCAGGTATGTCCTCTCCTCCTTGCTATGGTTATGTACTCAGTTTTTTAGTGGTGCTAATGTTTTCTTCTCCTTGTGAGCAGGGTTTCCGTTTGTATTTGTGACCCAGTTTCGAGCCTGAGCCACAGGTGCTCACTATCCTTTGGTAAGGTCAATCAACACTTCTGTTTCCACTGTGTACTATTGCTTTATGCCCTCATTTTTGGTAACAGTTCACTGACTTGCCTCTGTTGTTGTTGTTGCAAGTTGGGGTTGTGGCTCCGGATCAATTCGTGGCCCAGACCTCGGCAATGGAATGGGTAGGGTCGTTCTCTGCTATGAATTCTCCAATTGTAGTCTTTCCTCTCTGCTTATTGTTATAGTTTGCCAATATGTTAGCAAATGAGAGGGTTGGCTCCTTTGACCGCTATTTGGCATTCAATGGCTTTGGCTATAGCTTGTAATTAGTCTTATTGTTTTTCTTGGCAACACTATAGTTTTACAGGGCCTCGAACCCTAGCTTTGTTGTTTGTAACTGAGGAAGACATTTTGGTCTCTAGTTGTTGGTCTTATACTTTTGAGGACTGTTAATTGTTACTATGTGCCAACATTGACTTTTTTTATATAATGGAAATGAAGAAATAATTGTTACAATGGTTACCTCTGTCGTGGAGAATTTCCACTGAGTTCATGTCCTGTTTGCTCTCTGCTTTTGTGCTTGTATGTCCTGTAATTCTGGAAGTAGTGTTGATTGCTGGTTTTGTTGCCTCATTCCTTGGTATACTCTGCTTTCTATTCGTCATTCAAATATAGACAACTTTGTCTCAGCTTGTTAGGAGAAGGTTACTAGAAAACACATGAATGCATCTCGTTGTTTAATTTATCACACTCAACATTTAATAGAAAGAAAATCAAAAAGAAAGATTGCCTATTACAGATGGATTCAGATTCCAGGTTTTGTTTTACAATGTCTTCTGCTATAATATACTATTGTTCCTCTTTTGTTGAACCCTTTTGGAATGATTTACATTTTGTTTTTATACTATCTTCCCACAGTTACCTGAACTATGCACAGTTACACTTCAGTTATTTCTTTTTTTTTAGTTACGTAATTGTTAACTCATTCGATTCTTCTTGTGCTGCAAGATTTTACAATTGATATAGATATCTTTTTTGTTCTAAATGTAAAAAAAAAAATTAAGAGGAATTACTCAATAAAAGACAAACAATGTTGATGGTGACCCTAACTAACTATACTATTCCTAGGTTTCCCTAACTAATAATGAAATTTACAGAAAAACCAAGTCCCTACATTCTGCTTTGACTAATTAAACATAAAGAAACCAAACACTGATAAATCTTTCCACCTTGGTGGAGACCAACACCTGGTCATGGTGCCCTTAGCTGGATGCTCTTGCATCACTATTACAAAGCCTTAATCCTCTATATGCTCTCTCCCTATTCGTCTCACCCTCTTTGGTCATCTGTGGAACAAAATACATTTGAAAATATTGGATCTCTTTTTTCTCCTAGTGACCCAGTTATAATAGAACCCAATGGTGTACTAGTGGTTGTGTTTCACTCCCTCAACTCTTAATCAAAGTTACAATATGGAATCTTATAGAGTCTTATTCATAATGATCATATGGATAGCCTCTTTTCCTTGAGAAATTGGGGTTGAAGTGGCATCATCTTAAATTATGGTGGCGAAAATAGGAAGATAAACTTTCGACTAACATAACTTTAGCATACAAACTCCAATTGAGGTGATTCTTGCACCATTGGAAAGGTCTCTAAGTGTAGAATATGAAATAAATTTGCAACATTAAAGTGAAAAAAATTTACCCCTAAAAAATACCATTTGATGCCTCAAAATTCTATTGAAATTTTCAGACCCTAATTTTCCAAGCTAGGTCCCATCGGTGAAAATGTTCATGTGACCTAATTATTCTAGTTTTCCACTATGAAAGCATCACGTTCGATAATAAACAACATAATCATCCAATTCAGATAAAACCTCACCTTTTTTAGAGGATTTTTGTCCCAAAAATCTTATACTAAATGAGATAATTAAAATCTTCCTTCGCCTTCTCTCAAGTATGCTATTTAGCTTTGTTTAGATGTTGTCATTTAAACCCAATATGTCAAAGGTTCGTATACCCTATCTTGTAGTTATGGACCTTTTATGAAAAACTATATCTTATATTATGTTTTCCCAAACATCTGGTGACAAATCTTCTACTAAATGTAGGACTTGTTTCCCTTCTTGATCTAACATGGAAGGATCATAGAGTTTCAGATTTTGTGCATTCACATTGTAACACCTCACCACACATTTACCCACTTTTACCTGCTCACCAAGGTAAACATGAATTAAGAGTTATTATACATGACCCAATTTCCAAGATGCACTTATGTAAAATAGGATCCACATGTATAAAATTGACTGTAAACACCCAATGACATATGACCACACTATGATCAACCTAACTTGATCCAACACTATTTACTTTCAGTTTCGTTTCCTTAATTTTATCACAACTTTTTATTTGTGGTTGTTTTTCAGGTCCTAAATTTCTTAGGTCATTTTTAAGGCCTAAACCACATTTTCAAGGAAAACGGAGACAGTAGAAAAGTGCCAAAATTTATTTTTCATATTCTCTTTTTGACCTCCTCATGGAAATATTCCAAACAAGGTATTATGACAGAAAAATAGAGATCATATGCCAAAGTTACAACCCCGAGAAGTTGTAGGTTCAAATTATTCATTTATACAAACACTTTGTGACTATGGTACCTATAGGTCATGAATGCATAGTTTGTTCACTATTTTCTTTAGTTCATTAGATATGCACATGCATTCATATAAATAAACCATGATCCACCAAACCATGAATTAAATTTAAATTAAGAGCACATCATATAATAAGAAATATACCATGCATGTAACCAACATTTAACCAAAATGAATCCATGACAAACCAATCATATAAATAATAGTGAATCATAATTTATGCTTATTGATCATCAACAAATAATAAAACATATTAACATATGCATAGTGTCAACCACATCAGAGACTTCCACGTACCACCCAACCATAAATTGGGCAAAACCAAATATTTCATTCATCCCATCCACACCGTGCCATATTCCAAACATGAATGTGGGACAAAACAAAATAAAACTAACCAGGGAATCGAAACGTTAAACCACCTCCACCCTCAACCATAGTGATTTCACCTAAACCATTCCATAAATCACAAAAAGAAAAACAATATTTAATGCCTCAGAATTTATTCACCATGCCAAGAGGAATTTTCCTATCTCCCCCCACTTGTCAGGAACATCCCAGAGAAAACGATATTCACCCTCAACCATTGGGATTTTTTTTGAGACCACCTCAACAGGATCAAAAATGTATTGACAATCCAAAGCTCAACCAAAGGGAACCCATTACATTATGGCTATCAGGGAAATGACAAACGAAAGTTGTATACCACAGTCAATCTGGGAAAATCCCTCGTCAATGACATTAAAATGACCAATAAATTAAATGGATGAACCACGCATTCAAATCCCAACAAAATAAACATACATGAAATCTGTTACCATTAAAATCCTCTCATTGGCTCCTCTTTCTTTGCTTGATTTCTGCCCTTGCTTATTGATTTCCAACTTTCCTCTTGTGCTCCCTTCCTTGTTCCTTCCTTTCTTGTGTCTTCCTTGCATCTTATTTCTCTCACCCTTTCTCTCCTCTTGCTCTAATCCAAAGGTGATTCATCAATAAATAAATGTTATTATTTTCTCTCCATTTTCCTTTATTTTGCTTTTCCTTTTCTTCATTTTCATATGTATGCATATTCTTGTATATTCACCTTCCTTTTCCCTTATTTTCCTTTATTTCTTGTATTAATTTCCATTCATTTTCTTTTCCCTATTTCCAATGCGTATTTCCATATCCAATAAATAATTAACCATAAGTGAATACCAATGTAATTCTTTCCCCTTCATTCACCTTGAAATACATGTCCCATGACCTTGATTTCATTTTTTCTTTTATAATGTAAATTTATTATATGGAACTTTATCCTGGGGTTGTTACAGGCAACTTAGTAAATTTGCATGCCTAAGAGTATATTGAGTCTATAGGAATTATACCCCACATTCTCTAGTGTCTCAAAATAGGCATTATACCACATGGAATTGTTTTATTTTCAAGATTGTGTAGCCTCTCCTTGTTAAACTCTCACCATACTATATCTCCCATCTCAAATGAATTCTTTGTTTCTATGTTGATCATGCCCAACATTCAAATTTTCTTGTCAATTATTTTGTGTCTCCTATACCTATATATGGATCTACTTGATCTTCTCCACAATTTTTTTAGCCCTCAAGGCATTCCGTGTAAGATCCTCTCTCACTATTCCTTGTTTCCCATACAAAATATCCAAAGGTGAGTATGGAAATATGAAAAGCAAGTTGCAAATAAGGGATGACGAGTAGAAGTGTTGACTACTCTATTATAAGAGTGTTGTATATAACTATATTTTCATCCCATCTGAAGATGCTTCTAGTTGTAGCCTCTCAAAAGATGCACGAAATTCATGTTGACTACTTATGTTTTCTCATTTTTCTGTGGCTGAAATCCTTTAGATCCCTTCAACTTTATGTGCATCATCTCCCATAATGTTATCCCAAATTCACTGAGCAATATTGTCTCCCTATTTGGAATGATTCTCCTTGGTATCCCAAAGTGCACTGAGACTTGTTGAAATAATAAGCTTTCTACTTCTTTCCTAGTGATGGTATCTTTTAAAATGCATCACAATGAACATCTTGTTAAACCTATAAAATACCATGAACAAGGAGTCATGTTCCTTCTTGGTTGTTGGTAAGCCTCTCACAAAATCCATGGAAATTATTTCCCATGGGCAAGTGGGTAAAGGGTATGGATGATATAACCCATATTTCATTTTACTAGGCCTGCTAGTACAATAAACCATGTATCCCCTTATGATCCTAGCTACATGTTCTTACCACTTGGGCCATACACATATCTTTGCAAGGTGGAAATTGTCTTTCCTATAGTGATATTCCCTGCAAACTTAGTGGTGTGGGCCTTTCTAATCAACTGCATTAACTTACCTATAGGAATAGATAACTTATCCAACCGATAGAATAACCCACTCTAGAGATAGTAGTGAATGATGTTGAAACCATCATCAAAATGAATAAATCTTTACAATTGATGAAACATGTCATTGAATTCATCATCCTCTGAATATGCATCTCTATATGGATCATGGGTGAATGGCTCCATGTAAATAATAGTTCCCAAAATTGTGATATTTGATGTGGGTGGCCCTGAAAGCATGTCAACCAACTTTTTTTAACTTCACTTTTTGTAATTTATCCGTAAATTAAAATTTTGTACAAGCCCCATCCACTTGTAATGCTTGATTTACTATAGATTACTCTAGGCCTGCAGGTACTCTAGTGGTTGGTGATTTATGTGGATTATTATCTCCTTTCCCATTAGATAGTGATTCCGCTTCTTCATAGCTTGAACTAGAGAATGAAGCTCCTTATCACAGGAAATGTAGCTAAGCGTTTCCCTATGAAATAATTTAGAATGGTAGCATATTGTTGAGATTGCAACAAGATGATGGAGCTTAGTGAAAAGCGTCGCCATCAGTAAGTGGGCCCGCAGGCTATTTTTGGTGCAAGTCTATTTTTAGACAATGTCTATTTTTAGACATATGGATCATGTCTATGGATTGCAGGCTGTTGTTTATGGATGATTGATCAATTTGGGAAAAATAGATGGACTTCTATTTTTGATGAAAGTGTGAGTGATCACAGTGTGAATGATCAAGTCTATTTTTAGACTGGCTATCAAAAAGAGAAAAGTCAAATATTATTATCTCACAATAATATTTGGACTATAAACTTAATCTTATTCTCTTGGAGCACTTCAGTTTGAGCTATAGAGGTGGCACATGCAGCTGTCAGAAGGAAATACGCTTTTCTTATGAGTCATTTGAGTTTTTGCATGCATGACTTTAGTTGAACTCAAGTGAGTTGAGTTTAGTGGACTGGAGGTGCAGTTGATGGAGTTGTGTTCAGTTTAGCTTTGTTAAACTGGTTGTATTTAGTCTAACTGGCGAATAGACTAGAGATGAGTTGGGTGAATTAGTTATTAATTAATTCACAAGTTATTAACTCATAATACAACTAATGAATACATCAGTTAACTCAGTTGCATGTCAGTGCATGTTCAGTTCAACAGGAACAGGTGGTAGAGAATCAGATTGCTATCAGTTGTGACTATAGTTGTGCACCAGATCTTGCACAATCAAGGGATTGAGTATGCCAATGAGTTTGCCCACGTATTTGCCCATATTTTAGCTTATTCTCACGTCCACAAAGAGTGAGTGACTATTTTGCAGGTGAAAAAACGAGTTTGGTGAGCCATTCTCATCAGTTCTTGAGCAGGTATTGAGCAGTGGAGGCAGGCAAGCAGTGGAAGAGATTTGGAGATCAGATCTGAGCTGTATTGTGTGTAACAGAGGTGGAGATACTTGTGAGAAGTATTATGCTGTGTAATGTTACATGAATCAATCATTAATATACAGATAGTTGGGGTTTTTAGCAAGATGCTTTCCCCGTGATACATACTGCGTTAATGTGTGAATGCTCTTGATGCTTTATTGTTATTGATGCTGCTATATTGATGATCAACGTAGAGGAGCTTATGTATTGTGTATGTTTTCCGTAATAGTACATGATCAGGATAATCTCCATTGAATATGTGTTAAATTATTCAAAATTTCTACATGGTATCAGAGCTGTTGATCATTAGATCTACTATTTAGGAAGTGTTTACATTTTATTTCTCTAGGCAGAGCCTGTAATCGGGCCAAGTAGCCTCTGGATTCATCCTTCCTTTGGAAGGTGAAATATCCGGTAAAAGCCCATACAGTCAATCTCTGTACGAGAAATATTGTGTTCTCACGAATCTTAGATCCGAGGCGTTTGAGTTGGTTGCTGGTGGAATTCAAATTTGCAGCAGTGTTTTCTTGGTAACAACGCAGCAATGTCTTTCAACGGATTGCGATTGGAGTATGCTCTTGAGGGCAGATCAAACTATATTGCATGGAAGGACAGGATGGAGGCAGTATTGGATGATAACAGGCTGAAGGAGTTCATAGATACGAATATCCCAAAGCCTACTGATGCTACTCAAGCTGATGCTTGGCAAAATAAGATCGCAAAATGTCGAAGGATTCTGTTGGAGGGCGTGAAGTATCACATTGTGTCCAGCCTCCATGGAAAGGCTACTCCATATCTGATGTGGAAATCATTAACAGAATTATTCCAAATCAAGAGCGATCATAGGAAGCTGGCGCTCAAAGATAAACTCAGAAACATCAAATGTGAGAAGGGTGACAGTATTCCCAGGTATCTCACGAAGTTCACTCAGTGTTGAGATGAGCTGGGAAGTGTGGGGGTTACTGTCGATGATGAGCACTTGGTGAGCTTGGCTCTCCTTGGTCTTCCGAAGAGTTGGCATTCCTATCAGGACTCTGTCAATGGTCGGGAGAAGTTGCCAGGATGGGAAAGACTATGATCAGATCTTGTGCAGGAGGAGATCAGGCGGAGTACCAGGGACGGATCTTCGTCAAAGGGAGCTGATGAAGAGAATTGTGCTTTGGCTGCCAAAGCAAAGAAAGGGAAGAGCAAGAAAGCTTCTCAGTCTGGTGCGAAAGGCAAGAAGCAGGATATGTCCAAAGTGAAGTGTTTTCACTGTCACCAGCACGGACACTATGCCACAAATTGTCCGCAGAAGAAGAAGAACAAGCAAGCTGCTGGATCTGCAGGGGGAGAGGCCTTAGCTTCTCAGTTTGAGCTTGATTTTTCATTGATCGAATGCTTGGTTTCAAGTGTGATGGGATCAGTGTGGTTCTTGGACAGTGGTGCGTCTTTTCACATGACGGGAGATAGAGATTTGTTCTCTGATCTGGAAGACAAAGATCTTGGAGTGCACATCGAGATGGGCGATGATGGTAGATACAGTGCGACCGGTATCGGTACCATTTCCTTTGAGAGGGAGTCTGGTAAACCCTTTGTATTGAAGGAAGTCATGCATGTTCCAGGATTGAAGAAGAATCTCATCTCAGTGGCGATGTTAGAAGACAAGGGGTATGATGTTGTTTTCAGCGAGGGAAAGGCATTCCTGCGTAGCAAGACAACTGGTGAGACCCGGAAGATAGGGGTTCGAGTGAGGAACCTTTATCAGTTGCATGTAGATGGATGCACAGCTATGGTAGGCAAGGCAGAAGGATTGGTGAGCCGGGATGATGGCGAGTTGTGGCACAGGAGATTGGGTCACCTTCACCATGGAGCCTTGAAGATACTGCAGCAGATCACTACAGGGCTTCCTAAAGGCACACTTGCGCAGTCAGATCAGTGAAAGGGGTGTACTTTGGGGAAGTTTGTGAAAGCCACCTTTCACGAGAAGGATAGTCGCGCCACGACAATCCTTGAGAGAATTCACACAGACG
>APFE030111002.1:2910-172689 GCA_000404065.3 Pinus taeda | reverse complement strand
AAGATTTGGAGATCAGATCTGAGCTGTATTGTGTGTAACAGAGGTGGAGATACTTGTGAGAAGTATTATGCTGTGTAATGTTACATGACTCAATCATTAATATACAGATAGTTGGGGTTTTTTGCGAGATGCTTTCCCCGGGATACATACTGTGTTAATGTGTGAATGCTCTTGATGTTTTATTGTTATTGATGCTGCTATATTGATGATCAACGTAGAGGAGCTTATGTATTGTGTATGTTTTCCGCAATAGTACATGATCAGGATAATTTCCATTGAATATGTGTTAAATTATTCAAAATTTCTACACATACAAGCCTTCCTACTTGGATCAAGACCACTCCCATAGCACACCCACTCATGATGGCCTCTGTATTGGAAGAATTTATTTTTATCTCTACGCCACCAATAATATACCCCATTTACACCAAAGACTACTATGCAAACTCACACTTCTTGACATATGTTAGAAATTAGCATGTCCTTAATGTCTCTAGCACTTGTGCCAAATGTGAAATGTGTTCTAACTAAGCAACACTATATACTAATATATCAACCAAATAGAAGATAACAAATTAATTTATAAAAATGTGTAGTATTTCATTCATTAACCTCATAAATGTAGTTGGTTCATTGCATAGGCCAAATACAATGACTAACCAATCATACAAACCTTGCCTAGTTTTGAAGGTGGCTTTCTAGGTATCTTCCTCTCTAACTTGAATGTACTAATATCCAAACTTTAAGTCTAGCTTGGTGATGTGTTTCACTTATTGCAACTAATCTAGTAGATAATCTAGTATAGGTAGTGGCTACTTGTTCTTGAGCATGATTTTGTTCAATGCCTTGTAATATATACACATATGTAAAGTCCCATATTTTTTTGAGCTATGATGATGGGTGACTCAACTAGAAATGTACTGAGTCCAATGACACCTTGTATAAGTAGCTGAAGTAATTGCTTCTTCACCTCACTTGCTTCTATAACTGGATCTCCTTCTCCACTTACCTCTTGGGTGGTAACCCTTTACACTCCCGAAATACAACCCTATATACCTATAGAAACTCTTCAAATTGTTGTTTCTATTTCTTAGTAGACGAGTCCAGGGATTCCTTTACTCTTACTAACTCTTTTAGACTCATTTTCTCTTAAGAAAAGTAAAACAAATGTATTGCTGGAATTGATCAGTTCCTTTGATTGGTTCACACTTACCAAAACAATTTTCAACTTTCCTCTTTACCCATTGATGGTGAATTATTTTCCACCCTTGATGAGTTGGTATTGGTTGGATATTTTCATGATTACATATTGCATGCAGATATATGGATTTCCAAATACCAATCAACATACATCAAGGGGAACTACATCTAGTTTTACTTCATCAATAAAATCAACATTGATAACAAATCTAATTTTTCACTTTTTGTTACCTTTAACTCTACATCCTTATTTACCCATCACATTTGATGTGAACTAGGATGATTCCTAACTTCCAATCCCAAATTTTCTACTAGTTCTGTTGCAATTAAATCTTTCATTGATCTTCAGTCAAACAAAGCATCCAACTTTGTCTTCTTAACTTGTATCTTTAAGTGGAAGAGTTTGATATCTTCCTGTTGCTGAAGGCTACTTGATGCGGACTTAAATAGGAATGCAAAAAATTATAGAGATAACCATAAACACAGATATGCAGCAGAAATAATACTTCATTTCATTAATGTAAAATACTGAAATATGCTTACAAACAGTAATGGGAAATAACCAGTAGGGTGATGGTAGCTTATCTCTGAGAAGAGATGTGGGTGGCTACATGTCTCTGAACTATCTACAATGAGGCTTGAAGCCTATTATATGGTTTGAGAAAACAATGGAAAAACCTTTCACACCCAAAACCTAACCCTAGAAGATGAAAAGCCAAATTGTGGGCCCCGTTTGGGTAAATTGTAACATCAATTTCCAGTCGTAACTTTGGCATACGAATCTCTGTTTGACGCATACGATAGCTCATTGAAATATCTATCTTTGAGAAACTACCATTTTGGGAAGGAAACATCAATCCAGGGACCTATGTTTCCGCCTAGATTTTCCCAAAAAATGTCCGTTTAGGGCCTCAAAACGGCTCCGGAAGTTCAGACCCAAAAAACTGCTAAAATAGTAAACTGTGCTACAATTTAGGAAACTGAAAAGACTGAAAGAGATAGTTGTGGGGGTCCAAATGGGATAGGTGTGTGGCCACCAACATCCACCTGGATCATTCCTCCCCCCTTAGTAAGCAATGGTCCCGATTGTGTTGAGTTCCTCCCTAGGATGAGGGAGCTTCTGTTGAGTTGGGTCTCTGGTGAGTTGTTCTGCAATCTCTGATGTGGCCATAAATGGTGGGAAGCATTGTCGTTGACGGTCCACATTGAACAATCAGTGCAAGCAAAGGAATAGAGGAATGTTGTGCTTTAAAGAATTGTTGCCTGTAGCCTTGGTACTGTTGTAAGGACCATGTCAGAGTGGTCTGAGTTTCTGATGGGTTCTGATAAGGCGTTCTCTCTGCAGATGCAGCCAAACTTTGTCGCCTACCTGAAACTTGTGTGGTACCCCTATGGGTGAGGAGAAGTTGTTCATGTGTTCTGTCATGACCGTATCCCTTTGCTGCTGCTGCTGTGTGGAGGAACCCTTCACGGGGGTCATGGATGTAGCAATGATCTTCCCCTTACTTTGAGAGTGAACCATACAGATGAATTTCCTGGTCTGTGATATGAGCTTGCTGCCTTTCTTAGTAGTGATCAAAGATGTGGCGGTAGGTGGGGCTACCTCTGGTATCTTGTATAATGAATTATTCAAAGAAATAATGACAACATGAGGCCTTGACTCATACACAGCATGTCGCCTCCACAAGTATGGTTGGCCTAATAACACATCACAAACATCCAGAGGTGTAACATCACACAATACCTTATCTATGAAGGGTTTGATGCTGTAGGGAAGGTGGCACTGTTGGCGAACTTTGAGATCTCATCCTTCATGAAGCCACCCGATACTGTACGGCTGTGGGTGTGGTGTAGTCGGTAGGCCCAACTGCTTCATTACCTCTGCTAAAATGAGGTTTTTTTGGTTGCCACTGTTGACAATGAATTGCAGTGGCGAACCCTTCACCCAAATTTATTGTTGAGAAACAATGGAAAGCCCTTCACATCCCAAAACCTAACCCTAGAAGATGAAATGCCAAATTGTGGGCACAATTTGGGTAAATTGGTACATCAATTTCCCGGGGTCGTAATTTTGGCATACGATCTCCGTTTGACGCATATGATAGGTTGTTAGAAAGATCTATCTGAGAACTACCATTTTGGGAAGGGAAACATCGATCCATGGACCCATGTTGCCCCCAACTTTCCCAAAAAACGTCATTTAGGGCCTCAAAACGGCTCTGGAAGTTCAAGACTCGAAAAACTGCTAAAAATAGTAAACTGTGCTACAATTTAGGAAACTAAAAAGACTGAAAGAGATAGTTATGGGGGTCCAAATGGGATAGGTGGGTGGCCACCAACATCCACCTGTATCATTCCTCCCCCCTAGGAAGCAATGGTCCCCATTGCATTGAGTTCCTCCCTAAGATGAGGAAGCTTCTGTTGAGCTGGGTCTTTGGTGAGCTATTATGCAATCTCTGATGTGTCCAGAAATGGTGGGAAGCATGGTCAATGACGGTCCACATTGAACACTCGGTGCAAGCGAAGGAATGGGGGAATGTTGTGCTTCAAAGCATTGTTGCCCGTAGCCTTGGTACTGGTGTAAGGACCATGTTGGAGTGGTCTAAGTTTCTGATGGGTTCTGATAAGGCATTCTCTCTATAGATGCAACCAAAATTTGTCCCCCACCTGAAACTTGTGTGGTACCCCTGTGGGTGAGGAGAAGTTTTCCTGTGTTTTGTCATGACCATTTCCCTTTGCTGCTGCTGCTATGTGGAGGAACCCTTCATGGGGGTCATGGAAGTAGCAACGATCTTCCCCTTACCTTGGGAGTGAACCAGACAGAAAATAAATTTCCTAGTCTGCGAGATGAGCTTGTTACCTTTCTTAGCAGTGATCAAAGAGGTAGCAGTAGGTGGGGCTACCTCTGGTATCCTGTATAATGAATTATTCAAAGAAATAATGACAGCACGAGGCCTTGAATCATACACAGCATGTCGCCTCCACAAGTATGGCTAGCGTAATAGCACATCACAAACATCCAAAGGTGTAACATCACACATTACCTCATCTGTGAAGGGTTTGATGCTGTAGGGAAGGCGACACTGTTGGCGAACTTTGAGATCTCGTCCTTCATGAAGCCACCCGATACTGTACGGCTGTGGGTGTGGTGTAGTTGGTAGGCCCAACCGCTTCATGACCTCTTCTGAAATGAGGTTCTTTTGGTTGCCACTGTCGACAATGAATTGCAACGGCGAACCCTTCACCCACATTTGGGAGTGGAAAAGACGTTCCCCCTCCTCTGGCTCTTCTGGTTCATTCTTCTGGATCTTGGTGGTGGCAAAAGTGGCGCTGGTATTTGCATCAATGATTTGCTTCCCTTTACCATTCCCCTTGTTGGGTTTTGGCTCAAGGTCGAAACATGCATCAGATTTGGAAGCCTTCAACTCGGCCACCATCGACTGCTTGGTCCGACACTCATTTCTGTTATGAGTGGGAGTCTTGTGTAACTCACACCACTTTCCTGTGTCCTTCTTCGGCTTCGTGGTGTTGTTCTTTTCTTACGGCTTTTACGGGTTGTCTTGGGTCACTCCGCCTTGGCTTTGTCCTTTGGGCTTCGGATTTGCAGATCTAAAGTCTCGCTTCTTCTGTTTGAACTTTTTCTCAATTTTGACAGCGTATCAGTACGCCGTTCCGAGCGAGGAGATGTTCAAGAACTCCATCTCTTCCTGGATGTATCTGTGTAGGCAGCCACGGTATTTGAGTACCAGATGCAGCTCAAAATCTTTGATACCCAACTATGTGCGAAGGGTATGAAAAATGTTGGTGAACTCTGGCACATCTTGGTCCCTTCCTTACCGCAGCGTGGTCCACTTTATGTATTTGTCGTCGTAGCTTTTGACAGGGTAGTACTACTCCTTGATGGCATCCTAGAATGAATCCCAAGTGGGTGCGGCTGAAAATAGTGAGCCTGTACTTTCATCCTTCTGCTCGCAGTAGGTTTCCCACTAGTCCTTAATGTGGGGGGCTGCTTTGAGAAGAACGAAAACAATCCTTTCCTGACTCGAAAATTCATGAACAGAAAAATATCCTTCTAGCAGATTTAACCATTTATCTACAGCATCTACATCTATTTGACCCTCGAAGATGGGGATTTCTAAATTAACTTGTACCTTAAAGGGTATGGTGTTTCCAGAGTAGCTGCTAGAAGCCGATGCGTCGCTTTTGGGTAGCTACTGAAGAATCTGGGCAAAGTTGTTCATCATCGCGTTCCGTTGTCGCTCGAGGGCTTCTTCGAGCAAGATTTTGACAGGATCTCCTGCCCCCTCATCTTTCTTCTCATCCGCCATGGGAGGCTGTCGGGATTTGCGAGGTTGGTCTTGCAAAGGTTCGACCAGTTCAAGCCCGAACTCCTTATATCCCAACCTCGTTGGGGACATGCAAAGAAAAGCAGAGAAAAAGCAGACCGCTCTGATACCACTGATCCAAAATTAAAAAGGAATGCAACAAATTACGGAGATAACCATAAACACAGATATGCAGCAGAAATAATACTTCATTTCATTAATGTAAAATAATGAAATATGCTTACAAATAGTAATGGAAATAGACCAGCTAGGGCGATGGTAGCTTATCTCTGAGAAGAAATGTGGTGGCTAAATGCCTCTGAACTGTGTTACAATGAGGCTCAAAGGCCTATTTATTGTTGAGAAACAATGGAAAGCCCTTCACATCCCAAAACCTAACCCTAGAAGATAAAACGCCAAATTGTGGGCCCCATTTGGGTAAATTGGTACATTAATTTCATGAGGTTGTAACTTTGGCATACGATCTTCGTTTGATGCATATGATAGGTCGTTCGAAATATCAATCCGAGAACTACAATTTTGGGGAGAGCAGCATCAACCAATGGACCCATGTTGCCCCTAAATTTCCAAAAACAATGTCGTTTAGGGCCTCAAAACGACTCCGGAAGTTCAGGACCCCAAAAACTGCTAAAGATAGTAAACTGTGCTACAATTTAGGAAAATAAAAAGACTGAAAGAGATAGTTGTGGGGGTCCAAATGGGATAGGTGGGTGTCCACCAACATCCACCTGGATCATTACTCAAATTCAACTCCTTTTTCACTAACATACAAATGATATTCTCATCCAGGTGGATTGAATCAATGGTCATGAGGTTCTTCTTATTACTATCTTCCTTTTTATTCTTTGGGTTAAACTCGAGATGAAACTTCTAACACTTCTCCTCTATATGATGATCAATCTTACTATGATTGCAACGGTTGTTAGGATTCTTGTACTTGTTTGTTGTCGTTTCCATATTCTATCTTTTACCCACTTCCACTTCTTCTTCCCCTCCTTACAAATGTTTTGGTGCTCCTTTTTCCTACATCCACTTGATTTCCCTTTCTTTTGGCCTCTGTTTTCTAGGTATTGTACTTGTACACAAACCTCATCCACTCATCTACACTTGAAAAACATCACTTGCTTCTGCAAATGGTTGTGTAGACTTCCTATATACTTGTGGAGTATATGTAGCTTTTATGGGGAGAAACCCAACATTCTGACCATCTTTTAGAACTTTGTGTTATACTCCAATACACTCTACCCAAACTTCTAGCCGAAGTAGTACCACCAGATCGATTGGTCCTCTTCATATATGATATGATAAAATTGTGAATTTATAATGCTTTTAATGTCATCCCACTTAGGCACAGGAAGATCTCCTTCCAACCTCAAGGTCTTCATATGTCTTTCCCACTAGGTCAATCCATGGCCGTCTACTTTTAGTCGCTTGAATGGAATCTTCTCTTCTTCCTCTATATGGTGAACTCCAAAACAAATTAAATAAACTCATTAAATCTATAATTATCTAAATATCTAATTAATATAATAGACAACAAAATTAAAAAATAGCATAATTGTTTCATATAAACTAATAAACATACTCATAAGTGACAATATTACAAATAATAACATTAATCAAAACAGTAAAAATATTATTTCCAAGATAAAATTAATTCATATTAGTAGAAAATCAACATAAATGAAATCCCATATATCATTAGAAAACCACCATAACTGAAATCCAATATCCTAATCCTTTTAGGAATTTGCATGGCCAGGTATGGTAGCTCAGTTAGGCACTTCTATTGGTCTGGTTTCCAAGTATGCTAGTTCAACAAGTATAGACATGAGAATTGCTAGAGTATCCTTCCCATAGAAACCCAAAGGTGATCTGATGCAGGAGCACTCGAATGAAGAGGTGACAACTGGGAGTTGGTTCTTGTTGGTTGCTTGTTTCCTTGTCCTATTTTGACAAATAAAGAGGGAAACATCTCAAATTTCTAGTTTATTTAGTTTCATTTTGTGTGTAAATAAAGGCTAAATCAGCGATTGTTAGCTTTGATTTAGACAAGATAGGCTTAGATGAGAATTAGTTGAGAAAACGGCCTTAAAACTGGAAAAACAATTCCTCGAATATCAAGAGGCACTGCCAATGATGTATTAAAAAGGACACAATAATGTAGATTAAGGGGTTAGCTGAATGAAGAGAAATTGTAAGCCTACGGGCAGACTGTAAGAAAAACCACAGAGAGAGTCTAAGTCTAAAAAATACTTTTCATGTTTCTTTTTCTCTTTATGCGCAAGTCTAACTTAGAAATTGTGTATCTATGACTTCAAAGGGTTGAAAGACTAAAATTAATATGAATTATAGCTTCTTTGTATGCAAATATGCTTGCAGGTGAAATTTGCGTGACCTAAGGGAAAAGGCATCCATAAAAGAAATTGCTCGCAACGTAGTGGAAGCGAGAAAAAGCCCTGAACACAGAGGAACGCAAGGCAAAGGAAGTGACACTCAGGGGCAATCAGATCTAACAAATCGATGGTGGAGATTAAATCAGCGAAGTTGAAGTCGGCGAGTGGAGTAGTCCCAACCATGGGCAAACACCAATTGCGATCAAGTGATTGCACGTAGGCCGTTGGATCTACGGGAAGATCAACGGTGGAGGCTAAATCAGCAGAGTCAGATCAGTGATCATCGGCGTGGTCACATCGCGTGATCACACCACCAAGTTATTGGTGGAGAGGGATGGGCACATGCGATAAAGCGGACTTGATGTCATTTATAGGCTCCAGTTTTTAAAATTTTAGATCTAGCCTTCGTGTCCATGCGTGGTTTTCCTTTGTATTTTTTTGAGCTCTTCAATATTTTCGATATAACAAGGGAAGCGGGTCTATGGTGTAAAATGCAATCCTATGGAGTCTTGATAGCATAATCGCAGGTCAAGGTAATAGAAGGCTTGGAGGTTGTGGCCCGCGGAAGGGCCAACACCTGACTGCGATAAAGTGTGACCTCGAGTACTATGCCAAGCCTGAGGATTCAGCGGGTTGATTGGATTTTACGTGTGTTTGTCCGTGAATCCTTTGTAAAGGTTTCACCACTGTAAAAGTGCCAATTTTAATGATTACCAAAGGAAAGCGGGAGCAGTAAGGCTTGAGGGCACGAAAGGTTCCCAAGGGACCGAAGAGTCTCGATAGAAAGAATCAATGAGGGTTAAAGGCTGAACTGTTGTGCGAAATCCTTCAACAACGACTGTCAAGGGAGGACGCAACATATAAGGTTAAGAGGTTAGTTCAAGTTGTTAATTGGAAACACCAATTTTTTGTGGCCCACAGAAGGGCCGATGCCAAACTGCGATAAAGTGTGACCTTAGGTACTGTGCCAAGCCTGAGGATTCAGCGGGGTGATTGGATTTTACGTGTTTTTGCGAGTGAATCCTTTCTAACGGTTTCGCCACTATAAAAGCATCGATTTCAAGGATTACCAAAGGAATGAGGGAGCAGTCACTTGTGTGCAAGCTTGAGGGTGTGAAGGGTTCCCAAGGGACTACAGAGTCTTGATAGAAAGAATTAGTGAGGGTTAAAGGCTGAACTGTTGTGTAAAAGCCTTCCACAACGACTGTCGAGGGAGGCCGCAACCTATAAGGTTAAAAGGTCATTCAAGCGGTTAATTGGTGGCACCAATTTTTGGTATCAGGGCAAGTTTTACCTTCTCTCAGTAAAGATGGAGGTAGGAAGAAGGGGTCGAGGAAGAGTTGTCAGAAGAGGAGCAGATGGGGAATTAAGAGAAGAGATCAGAAACCTGACTGCATGTTTGGCAGCATTGGAAGTAGGGAGGTGTAGAGAGCCAGAAGATGGAGACGACAATGAAGAGGAAAATGTGGTTGTGACAGATGGGTCAAATGATGAAGGGCTAGAAATTAATCTCTTAAAGTCAGTTTTTTTGGCTAGCAGCAAGCCAAAGCAAGAGCTCTTTAATTATGATGGCAGTTTGTCCAAAGAGGCACTGTTAGACTAGATAAATTAATTGGATAAATATTTTGAGTATGAAGAAATCGGTGAAGATAAGAGGGTCAGGTTAGTTGTCACCAAATTGAAAGGACATGCAGCATTATGGTGGGATAGTGTAATGGCAGAAAGGAGGAGATTAAACAAACCCTTGATCAGAAGGTGGGACAGGATGGTTGTGAAAATGAAGAGTAAGTTTTTACCCAAAGACTATCAAATTTCCCTTTACAGATAGGTGCAGAACCTGAAACAGAGAATGATGATTGTGAAAGAATATAGAGAAGAATTTTATAAAATTAACCTGAGAGCTAGTTATGTTGAAGATACTCTTGAGAAGACAGTGAGGTTTGTAAATGGCCTGCTGATGGAAATCTTAGATGAAATTAGCATTCTTTCCCCAAAAACCATAGATGAATCTTATCAGAGTGCTCTGAAGGTAGAAGAAAATATTGTGAGGAAATAGAATGCTAGGAGAGGACATGGTTCTGATAGAGGTCGAGGGCAGACCTTTGGCAAAGGTGAGATTGCTAGTAGCAATGAAGAGGGTAGCAGTTTGAAGACTTTGGGACAGAGTGAAAGGAAAGGTAACACTAGAAGAGGAAGGCCATACCAGTGAGGAAGAGGTAGTGGCAGAGGTAGAGGAAATTCCTATCAGTGTTGCAAGTGTCATAATTGGGGACACAAGTCCTTTGAATGTCCTGAAAATGAGCAAACTAGGTAGAGGGGAGCATATATTGCTTAGCCCAATGAAGCGGAGGCACCACCATAGGAGGTGGAGAATAAGCCAGAAATTGGGGAAGCCTTAGTATTGAACAAGGTGTTATTGAAACCAACCAAGGAAGTAGTTGATAAGACGTAGAGGAAAGCATTATTCTGGACTATATGCAAGTCACACAGAAAATGTTATAAATTGATTATTGACATCAAGAGTACCGATAATTTGGTAGCTACGGAGATGGTGGAGAAACTAGGTTTGAAAAGAGTAAAACACCCAACTCCATACAGGGTATCGTGGTTGTAGAAGGGACACCAATTGTTAGTTGATGAACAATGAGAGGTGGATTTCAGATAGGCAAGTATAAGGATAAAGTGATTTGCGACATCATGCTGATGGATGTGTGCCATATTCTGTTGGGCAGACCATGGCAATACGACTGAAAGGTAGTCCATGATGGAGTGGCAAATTGTTACATATTTGTTAAGGATAGGATAAAGCATACCTTGGTACCTATGAAAGAAGCCAAGGGAGGAGAGGAGACAACAGAAACAAGCGGAACGAAGGCATTAATGCTGGGAGGAAAGGCGTTTCTACAACAAATTGAAGAAAGTGAAATGGGTTATGCGGTTGTGAGAAGACCAAGAGCAACGTTAGTACATACCAACCTTGTAGATTTACCGAAAGAGATACAGAACGTGCTGCAAGAATTTAGTGATATTGTGGTGGATGATCTACCGGACAAATTACCACCAAAGAGGAGCATCAGTCACCATATTGATTTTATTCCGAGAGCCAGTTTTCCAAACAAGGCTGCCTACCTGATGAGTCCAAAGGATAATGAATAAATCGGAAGTAGGTGCAGGATTTGTTGGATAAAGACTGATTCGAGAGAGTTTAAGCCCTTGTGCATTTCCGACCATTTTAGCTCCCAAGAAAGGAGGCGAATGGAGAATGTGCATGGATTCCTAGGCCATTAATAAGATTACTATCAGGTACAGATTCCCATTACCTCGAATGGATGATATGATGGATTTTCTAAGTGGAGCAGCATAGTTTTCAAAGATAGACCTAAAAAGCGGCTACCACCAGATCAAAATTCAAGAAGGTGACGAGTGGAAGACAACTTTCAAGACAAATGAAGGCTTGTATGAATGGATGGTTATGCCATTTGGATTGAGCAATGATCCTAGTACATTCATGCAGTTGATGAACGAGATGCTTAAGGAATTCATTAGAAAAATTTTGATTGTGTATCCAGATGATATACTGATATTTAGCAAGACAAAGGAGGAACATTTTTGACACGTGAGTTATGTATTAGAAAGATTACAATAGAATAAATTGCTGATAAATTTAAAGAAATGTTCGTTTTTCAAGAAAGAGTTGATTTATTTAGGATTTGTGATTGTTTAGAATGAATTAAAAATGGATTAGGAAAAGGTTGCAACTATAGTTATATAGCCATCCCCAAAGAGTTTGTTCGAAGTGCAGAGTTTTCATGGATTGGCAATTTTTTATTGGAAATTTATTAAAAATTTCAATGGAATTTGTGCACCTACATTGAACACCATTAAGAAAACAAATCAACATTTCCATTGGACAGAAGTGGCAGAGAAGAGCTTTCAGCTGCTCAAAAAGAAAATTACTGCAAGACCAATTTTAAGATTGCCAGACTTGAACAAATTTTTCCAAGTTTGTTGCGATTCCAGTGGGACGGCCATTGGTGCAGTTCTCAACCAAGAGGACAAGCCGGTAGACTATTTCAGTGAGAAACTAAATGAAAATAGGAAAAAATACATGTCCTATGACAAGGAATTTTATGTGGTGGTTCAGGCACTAAAACGTTGGAGGCATTATCAGTTGGCAAATGAATTTGTCTTATTTTCAAACAATTTAGCATTGCAGTACATTATGCAGCAACATAAGTCGAACCATAAACATGCGAAGTGGGTGGAGTACTTGTAGAGTTTTACATTTGTGTTGAAACATATCAACGGTTAAGCCAACAAAGTGGAAAAAGTGTTAAGCAGGAGGAATCTGATCCTACAGGAAAGTACCATACAAGTGTTAGGATTTGAAAATGTTAAGGACTTGCATGGGGCAGATGCAGATTTTAAGGAAGCTTATGAAGCTTGCCAAAATCCATTGTTGAGAGATAGCAGTTCATGGCTGGACTATAACATGCAAGAAGGATTGATGTTCAAAGGAGGACAGTTATGTATTCTGGAATTTTCTATGAGAGAGAACTTAATCCAGAAAAAGTATAGTGGAGGTTTAGCTGGGCATTTTGGCATAGACAAGACCTTGGATCAGTTAAGCCACTTTTACTATTGGCCGAAGATGCACAGAGATGTACAAATATTTGTAACTAGATGCAAAATGTATTAGCTTGCCAAGGGACACAACCAAAACACAGGGTTGTATGCACCCTTACCCATTTCGAGCAAACCATGGGACTCAGTCAGTTTAGACATTGTCTTAGGTCTGCCAAAAAAACAATGGTGATTCGATTCCATCATGGTGGTGGTGGATCGATTCACTAAAATGGCATATTTCATTCCATGCAGGAAAACCAATGATGCCAGCTCGCATTTGTTCTTTATTGAGATAGTTAGATTAATGGCTTGCCAAAGTCTATTGTTTCAGATCGCGATGTTAAATTTACAAGACATTTTTGGCGAACCTTGTGGAATAAGTTAGAGACCAAACTAAGCTTCAGTTTAGCTTATCATCCACAGATCGATGGTGAAACTGAAGTGGTGAATCAGAGTCTAGGAAATTTGTTGAGGAGTTTGGTTGGAGAAAATTCTCGACAATGGGATCATGTGCTTGTACAAGCAAAATTTTCTTATAATGATTTTCCCAACTAGAGTACATGCAGTAGTCCTTCCTAGATCCTATACAGAATGCACCCATGGGGAGTACATGAGTTATGGGATTTCAGAAAATTGGAGCGTAGAAGTGTTGATGGTGGACTTTGCAAAGGAAATCAATGATCTTCATGAATAGGTGAAATTAAAGTATAGAAAAATAGCCAAAAATACAAGCAGAAGGTAGATTTGAAGAGGCAGGATGTGCAATTCAATGTAGGAGAGCTGGTATTAGCACACCTATGCAAAGAGAGGTTTCCTAAAGGTGAGTACAACAAGTTGAAAAAGATGGGCCTTGCAGGATTCTTCGAAAATTTTCTGCAAATGCTTATGAATTGTAGTTACCTCTAGGTATTGGAATTTCACCCATTTTCAATGTATTGGACATGTACCACTGCATTGTAGCAGAAGATGGAGATAGTTCGGAAAGATGAACATAGGACACACAGGAAGAGAGTGACATGTGGATTAAACAAATGCCCCCAACAAAGCCTCTAGAGATCGAACAGATCCTAGATACCCAGGTGGCTAGATGGACTCGACGGAAGGAATATCTGCAATACCTATTCAAGTGGAAGGGTCATCCTATTGAGGACAGTTCTTGGTTACACGCTGGTCAAATTCAGAATGTTGGGTACTCTATTGAAGAGCTCATGGACAGGAGCCATGAATTTCATTCACCTTGGGAGCCTGATGCAGGAGCACCCAAATGAAGAGGCAACAACTGGGAGTTGGTTCTTGTTGGTTGTTTGTTTTCTCGTTCTCTTTTGACAAATAGAGAGGGAAACATCTCAAATTTCTTGTTTATTTACTTTCATTTTGTGTTATTGTAAATAAAGGCTAAATCAACCATTGTTAGCTTTGATTTAGACAAGATTGACTTAGATGAGAATTAGTTGAGAAAACTGCCTCAAAACTGGAAAAGCAATTCCTTTAACTATAAGAGGAACTGCCAATGATGTATTAAAAAGGTCACAATAATATAGAGTAAGGGGTTAGCTGAATGGAGAGAAGTTGTAAGCCTACTGGCAGACTATAAGGAAAACCACAAAGAGAATTTGAGTCTAAAAAAGTACTTGTCGTGTTTCTTTTTCTCTTTAAGCGCAAGTATAATTTAGAAATTGTGTATCAATGACTTCGAATGGTTGAAAGACTGAAATTAATCTGAATTATAGCTTCTTTGTATACATATATGCTTGCAGGTGAAATCAGTGTGACCTAGCGGCAAAGGCATCCATAAAAGAAATTGTTCTCAACGCAGCGGAAGCGAGAAAAAGGTTTGAACACAGAGGAATGCAAGGCAAAGGAAGTGACACTCAGGTTCCATCAGATTTAACAGATCGACGGTGGAGATTAAATTGGCGAAGTTGAAGTCGGCGAGTGGAGTAGTCCTGACCACAGGCAAAAGCCGATTGTGATCAAGAAATTGCACATAGGCAGTTGGATCTATGGGAAGATCAACGGTGGAGGCTAAATTGGTGGAGTCGGATTGGCGATTATCGGCATGGTTGCATCGCATGATTGCACCACCACCTTATCAGTGGAGAGGGATGGGCGCATGTGATAAGGTGGACTCGATGCCATTTATAGGCTCTGGTCTATAAAATTTGAGATCCGACCTTTGTGTCCACGGGTGGTTTTCCTTTGTATTTTTTCGAGTTTTTCAATATTTTCGATATAACAAGGGAAGTGGGTTTGTAGTGTAAAATGCACTCCCGCAGAGTCCCAATAGCATAATCGCAGGTTGGGGTAACAGAAGGCTTGGAGGTTGTGGCCTGCGGAAGGGTTGACGCCGGACTGCAATAAAGTGTGACCTCGACTACTGTGCCAAGCTTGAGGATTCAGAATGGTGATTGGATTTTACGCGTGTTTGCACGTCAATCTTTTGTAAATGTTTCACCACTGTAAAAGCGCTGATTTCAAGGATTACCAAATGAAATAGGGCGCAGTCACTTGTGTGCATGCTTGAGGGCACTAAGGGTTTCCAAGGGACCGAAGAGTCCCGATAAAAAGAATCAGTGAGGGTTAAAGGCTGAACTGTTGTGCAGAAGCCTTCCACAGCTACTGCCAAGGGAGGCCGCAACCTATAAGGTTAAGAAATCAGTTCAAGCAGTCAATCGGCAGCACCATGATCCCACAACCCAACTTCATCGAAATTTAGTAGATGTGATGACAAACTAACTTTATACTATCTTGCGCTGTCACTACGCGGAGAAGAGAAATTTAAAAGGCTTAAAACGAAATATTCTTGCTTATGTTTGTTGAAATTATAATTTCACCTACGCGTATTAATTCTGAAAACCAGGCAGTTTTTATCGCACCACCTTTCACGCTGAGTGGTATTTTCCAAGGGGGCTCAGATCACACCGAGCAGCTGACGCATGTCCACAGTACAGTTCCAAAACCACCATTTCCCCAACTGGTAAATTTCGACAAATAGGGACCTCTGGGGGATTGCATACAGCCGTTTGATTAAATCAATGGTCGCGTATAGGCCTACACCAGGAGCAATTTAATACTTGACTTGACGTGAAAGTTGTTGTTTTCGACCGCAAGGTTTAACAGTAAAATAATTAATGAATTTACTCCGGTCAGTAAAGGTTGGTAAAACTTTAATTTTACTATTTGTTTAATTCACAGGAAGTATGGGCATAGGTAAATGTTTTTAATTTTAATGTTTTTTTATTTACGGGTGTAGTTCTAGTTTTTACGGCACAAGTAAAAAAATATGTTATGTTATGCTTTTATTATTGCATATGAAGTGTAATGTAAGTGAGGCAGCGCGTGAGAGGATATACACATAACAGTGTGAGGTAAGTTTTTTTTGTTCAATGTAATGTAATGAAAGTGGAGGCGCAGCAACGCGATAAGAAAAAGGGGAAGAACGCACAGAGTGCGAATGACAGTATGAAATTTTTTCTTGGTTGAAATGTATGTAACAACAAGGCATATGTAAAGAAATTTTACACAACAGTAAATGTAAAATTTTACACACAGAGCAGTGTAATTTTGTGCAAGAAGAAACAGAGTATTTTTTTGTCGAAGTTCTTGGTGAATCCCTCTGAGGGAGAGGAAGAGATATGTAACATGCAGTTTATTAATGAATAGAAAGTTTTTATGTGTGTTGCTGAAACTCTGTTCTCTAAACAATCTTTTTGCTTCCCTATGTTAAGATCCTGTGCAAAACAGAGTATCATTCTCTATTCAGTAATTGTTTGAAATTAATAGAAATCTCCAACCTGGTATCAGAGCTTGTTTAGGCTCTTTGAAGGTGTCAAAGAAGCTGAAGGAAGGATTTTTCTGTTGCAGCAGCTTCTCCAGCAGAGTTGAAGACAGTCAGTTATTTTTAAATACACGGTCAAGGATTTAGAAGCATAGTTTAGAGTGCAAGAATGGCTCGCACCAGCACTAGCATGGGTATCTGTAATACCCAGCTTCCACAATTTAATGGGAAAAACTATGACTATTGGGAAATAACTATGAGAGCCTTGTTTGCCTCACAAGATTTATGGGAATTTGTTGAGGATGGATTTGAAGAACCAGCAGATGAAAATGAGTTTAACAATTTAACTCAGGCAGAGAAAGATCTGTTGAAGAGCTATAAGAAGAAGGATTTTAAAGCCCTCCTCTGCCTATATCAAGCAGTGCATGAGAGTGTGTTTTCAAGGATAGCAGCAGCCAAGACATCCATAGAAGCATGGAAAACTCTCAAGACAGCCTATCAAGGCATGGAGAAAGTGAAGACAACAAAGCTATAGTCGTTGAGGAGAGATTTTGAGAATCTATGCATGAAGGAGTCAGATAATATTGACTCACTCTTCACACATGTGATTGGCTTGGTCACACAGATAAGGTCTCATGGAGAGATGCTTGAAGAAAGGAGGATTGTGGAGAAACTATTGAGGGTCCTCCCCTCAAAGTTCGATGTGATTGTCACCACCATATAAGAGACAAAGGATCTCACAAACTTCTTAGTTGATGTACTACATGCATCACTGATAACACATGACCAGAGATTTAGTAGAAATAAAAACTCATCTCTAGAACATGCTTTTAATACCCAGATGTCCTTTGGAAGAGGAAGAGGTCAAGGCAGAGGAAACAAGAGAGAAAGAGGCAGAAGCCAAAATAGAGGTGGAAGTAAAAGTCCAGCAAACACTCAACGAAGAGGCAACAATCCAAATCAGAACCAAGGCCAAGGCAACAGTCAACAAAGTGGACAACATCATGCTCAAGGACAAAGGTATGAAAAATCCAATTTCCATGTTATTATTGTAAAAAAATATGAGCATTATGCAAATGAATGTAGGAAGAAGAAGCATGATATGAGTAATAGATCTAGTGCAAATTTCACTAAAGAAAATATCAGCGAAGATAATTTGTTGTTAGCTTGTAATATGGCTGAAACAAAAAGTGATGATATATGGTTTCTAGACTCCGGTTGCAGTAACCATATGAAAGGAAACATAGCATTGTTTTCTAAGTTAGCTCAGAGTGTGAAGTCACAAGTCACACTCGGGACTGATAGCGAAGTTTTTGTTATGGGAAAAGGTGAAGTAAAAATATTTACAAAGAAAGGTGAAAAGAAAACTATAGTAGATGTCTATTATGTTCCTGGAATGAGATGTAATCTCTCAAGTATTGGACAACTTGTTCAAAAGGGGTACAATGTTTTCTTTGAGAATGACGTATGCACCATCATGGATAGAAGAGCCAACAAAGTATGTATTGCTGAAGTGAAAATGACAAGGAACAGGATGTTCCCTCTCAAGATAAAAGTTGTTTTAAAAGATGGGGTAGAAATTGCAGTAGTTACACAAGAGGCTTTCCAAAGAGAACCAAAGGATGAAAATTGGTTGTGGCACTTGAGATTTGGACATCTCAAATTTGGAGGTCTTAACTTGTTGAGTAGAAAAGGAATGGTAAGAGGACTGCCATTGATAGAGAAACCAGACAGCCTTTTTGAAGGTTGTATCTTGGGAAAACAACACAAAGAAAGTTTTCCATCAGAGAAAAGCATAAGGGCAAAAGCACCCTTAGAGATTGTCCACTCAGATTTATGTGGACCGATGCAAACTCCATCACTAGTAGACAACCAATATATTTTAACATTCATTGATGATTTTACAAGAAAAACTTGGGTATATTTTTTGAAGAACAAAAGTGAAGTGTTTGAAAAATTTCGAAATTTCAAAAGCACTTGTAGAAAACCAAAGTGGGTTGCATATCAAAGTTCTAAGAACTAATAGAGGAGGTGAGTATATCTCCAAAGAATTTCTACATTTTTGTAGAGAAAATGGAATTCACAAACAGTTTACCACAAGGTACACTCCGCAGCAAAATTAAGTTGTTGAAAGGAAGAATAGAACAATCATGGATATGGTGAGGAGTATGTGAAAGGCAAAGCATTTGCCAAATGAGTATTGGGCTGAAGCTGTACACTGTGCAGCATATATTTCGAATAGATGCCCTACAAAAGCAGTCATGAACAGTGTTAGAAGAAGCATGGAGTGGGAGAAAGCAAGGAGTCACCCACATGAAAGTTTTTGGATGTGTGGCTTATGCACACATTCCAGATCAGCTAAGGAAGAAGTTGGACAACAAAAGGGAGAAATGTATTTTCATTGGATACAGTGAGGAATCCAAAGCTTACAGGTTGTATAACCCATTCACCAAGAAGTTTCTTGTGAGCAGAGATGTTCAGTTCATTGACGAGGAAGCTTGGGATGGAAGCATAGAGAAAACAATGAACGTTAAAAGCTCTTTGTCACATAATGAAGATGATGAGGAGATGGCTGAAATACATCCCCAAACAGCAGCGCCAACACAAGGGTAGCAAGAGACACCCTTGAGGAGAAATGAAAGTGCTTCTCTAAGCACATCATAAGAAGGAAATTCAAGTGTTTCTTCAAGCACTTGTACACCAAATGAAAGAGGTAAGAAGTTCAGAAATTTAACTCACATTTATGAGCAAGAGGCAACAAATGAAGGTTTGAATTCTTTGTTTGTTTTATATTGTCATGTTGATGACCCTATTCATTTCGAAGATGCGATTAAGGATAAGAAATGTATAGAAGCTATGGATGATGAGATCAATGCCATAGAAAGAAACAAGACATGGGATTTGGTTGAACTACTAAAAGGAAAGGAAGTCATTGGAGTTAAATGGGTTTACAAGACCAAGATTAATGCTAAAGGCAAAATAGAAAGACACAAGGCAAGACTTCTTTTCAAAGGATATAAGCAGCAGTAGGGGAGAGACTATGAGGAAACTTTCGCACCGGTTGATAGAATGGAAACCATGAGAGGAGTTTTGTCCATAGCAGCACAAAACAAGTGGAAAGTTTATCAAATGGACGTGAAGTCAAAATTCCTAAATGGAGTGTTAATGGAAGAGGTATACATTGAAAAACTTCCAGGCTATGAAAAGAAAGGCCAAGAGCACAAAGTGTGCAGATTGAAGAAAGCTTTTTATGGGTTGAAGCAAGCACCAAGAGCATGATACATCAGGATAAATTCCTATCTACAGGAAAATGGATTTGAAAAGTGTGAGGGAGAACCCACCCTCTACATCAAAGAAAAAGATGGTAAAATACTAGTTGTTGTGTTATATGTTGATGATGTTATTTTCACAGGTAATGATGATTATCTTATTGAAAATTTCAAAATGGTCATGAAAGAAGAATTTGAAATGATTGACATGGGTTTGCTGAGATACTTCTTAGGAATAGAAGTAGAATAAAGTGGAAATGGGATTTTTATCTCAAAAGCAAAATATGTAAACGAAGTGTTAGAAAGATTTAATATGCAGGGGTGCAAGGCAGCAATCACTCCCATAGTGATGGGATTAAAACTCAGCAAAGAGGACAGCAGCGAAGATTTTGATCCTAGTTTATACAAGAGCATAGTTGGCAGCCTTATGTATTTGACTGGAACTAGGCTGGATATAATCCATGTTGTTAGTTTAATTTCCAGATTCATGGAGAGGCCAAAAGAAGCACATTGGCAGGCAGCAAAAAAGATTCTGAGGTATGTTAAAGGTACAAAAAAGGTTGGCATTTTATATACTACTTCAGAATGTTCAGATTTAATTGGATACACTGATAGTGATTGGGCTGGAAGTGCAGATGATCGGAAAAGCACATTCGGTTATGTTTTTGACCTGGGTTCAGGAGCCATTTCATAGGCTTCTAAGAAATAGCATATTGTAGCGTTGTCTACAGCAGAGGCATAATATGTGGCAACTACAGGAGAAACATGTCAAGCAGTTTGGACGAGAAGAATGTTGAGGAGCTTATGCCAAGAGCAAGCAAAAGGAACAGTTATGTTTTGTGACAATAGCTCAACTATTTCATTATCCAAGAATTCTGTGTTTCATAAGAGAACGAAACACATTGACACAATGTTTCATTACATCAGGGAATTGGTAAACAATGGAGAAATTGTTTTACAACATTGCAGGACTCAAGAGCAGGTTGTAGACATTCTAACCAAACCATTGGGGCAGAAAAGTTTTGAATTTTTGAGGAAATGTCTGGGTATGACTGATAACCCAGCAGTTGAAATTAAAGGGGAGTGTTGAAATTATAATTTCATCTGCGCGTATTAATTCCGGAAACCAGGCAGTTTTTATCGCACCACCTTTCACGCTGAGTGGTATTTTCCGAGGGGGCTCCGATCACACCAACCAGCTGACGCGTGTCCACAGTACGGTTCCAAAACCACCATTTTGCTGGCCGGTAAAGTTCGGCAGATAGGGATCTCCAGGGGAAGTCGTTTGATTAAATCAATGGTCACGTACAGGGATACACCAGGAGCAATTTAATACTTGACGGGACGTGAAAGTTTTTGTTTTTGACCGCCAGGTTTAATAGTAAAATAATTAATGAATCCGGTCAGTAAAGGTTGGTAAAACTTTAATTTTACTATTTTTTTAATTCACGGGAAGTATGGGCAGAGATAAATGTTTTTTATTTTAATGTTTTTTTATTTAGGGGTGTAGTTCTAGTTTTTACGGCACAAGTAAAAACATATGTTATGTTATGTTTTTATTATTGCATATGAAGTGTAATGTAAGTGAGGCAGCGCCTGAGAGGATATACACACAGCAGTGTGAGGTAAGTTTTTTTGTTCAGTGTAATGTAATGAAAGTGGAGGCGCAGCAGCGCGATAAGAAAAAGGAGAAGAACGCATAGAGTGCGAATGACTGTATGAAATGTTTTCTTGGCTGAAATGTATGTAACAGCAGGGCATATGTAAAGAAATTTTACACAACAGTAAATGTAAAATTTTACACACACAGCAGTGTAATTTTGTGCAAGAAGAAACAGAGTATTTGTTTTGTGGAAGTTCTTGGTGAATCCTTCTGAGAGAGAAGAAGAAATATGTAACACGCAGTTTATTAATGAATAGAATTTTTTTATGTGTGTTGCTGAAACTCTATTCTCTTAACAATCTTTTTGCTTCCCTGTGTTAAGATCCTGTACAAAACAAAGTATCATTCTCTGTTCAGTAATTGTTTGAAATTACCAGAAATCTCCAACCATGTTGACTGCATTCCTCCGACTGTGGAACATTTTCTACTTATCCTTTCATTTCCATAAATTTCAACACATAATCGTCGTCGATGTTTAGTGCACTCACACACGTAAAATCTATGTACATATAAAAAACATGTGGACACCATTGGTATGAAGTCATCATTTTCAATTCTCTGGATCTTTTCGGAGATGAAATCTCTCTATATATACAAAACATGTGGAGATAACTTGCGTAGTTTGTTCTTCAAAATATTACAATGATGGGAATTAAAGGGAGAGTAGAGAGTGATTGGTAGTGGAGGGCTTTGGAATGATCTGGCATCAGCCTCCCACAGTTGTTCACAATATGCGAGTCTTTTGTCAATGAGTAAGAGAATTTTTTTGGCATTTTTCTGTTGCAGCAGCTTCTCCAGTAGAGTGAAGACTCAGTCAAAAGAATCCAAGGTATTTCTCAAAGTTTTTTTCTGTGTGGCTGTTGAAGACAGTCAATTATTTTTAAATACATGTTTAAGGATTTAGAAGCATAGTTTAGAGTGTAAGAATGGCTGGCACCAGCACCAGCACTAGCATGGGTATCTGTAATACCCAGCTTCCACAATTTAATGTGAAAAACTATGACTATTGGGAAATAACTATGAGAGTCATGTTTGCCTCACAAGATTTATGGGAATTTGTTGAGGATGGATTTGAAGAACCAGCAGATGAAAATGAGTTTAACAATTTAACTCAGGCAGAGAAAGCTCTGTTGAAGAGCTATAAGAAGAAGGATTCTAAAGCCCTCCTCTTCCTATATCAAGCAGTGCATGAGAGTGTGTTTTCAAGGATAGCAGTAGCCAATACATCCAAAGAAGCATGGAAAACTCTCAAGACAGCCTATTAAGGCATGGAGAAAGTGAAGACAACAAAGCTATAGTTGTTGAGGAAATATTTTGAGAATCTATACATGAAGGAGTCAGATAATATTGACTCATTCTTCACACATGTGATTGGTTTGGTCACACAGATAAGGTCTCATGGAGAGATTCTTGAAGAAAGGAGGATTGTGGAGAAACTATTGAGGGTCCTCCCCTCAAAGTTCGATGTGATTGTCACCACCATAGAAGAGACAAAGGATCTCACAAACTTCTTAGTTGATGAACTATATGCATCACTGATAACACATGACCAGAGATTGAGTAGAAATAAAAATTCATCTCTAGAACATGCTTTTAAGACCCAGATGTCCTTTGGAAGAGGAAGAAGTCAAGGCAGAGGAAACAAGAGAGGAAGAGGCAGAAACCAAAACAGAGGTGGAAGTAAAAGTCCAACAAACACTCAAGGAAGAGGCAGCGATCCAAATCAGAACCAAGGCCAAGGTAGCAGTCAACAAAGTGGACAACATCATGCTCAAGGACAAAGGTATGAAAAATGCAATGTCCAATGTTATTATTGTAAAAAATATGGGCATTATGCAAATGAATGTAGGAAGAAGCAGCATGATATGAGTAATAGATCTAGTGAAAATTTCACTAGAGAAAATATCATCCAAGATAATTTGTTGTTAGCTTTTAATATGGCTGAAACAAAAAGTGATGATATATGGTTTCTAGACTCCGGTTGCAGTAACCATATGACAGGAAACATAGCATTGTTTTCTAAGTTAGATCGGAGTGTGAATTCACAAGTCACACTCGGGACTGATAGCGAAGTTTCTGTTATGGGAAAAGGTGAAGTAAAAATCTTTACAAAGAAAGGTGAAAAAAAAACTATAGTAGATTTCTATTATGTTCCTGGAATGAGATGTAATCTCTCAAGTATTGGACACCTTGTTCAAAAGGGGTACAATGTTTTATTTTAGAATGACGTATGCACCATCATGGATAGAAGACCCAGCAAAGTATGTATTGCTGAAGTAAAAATGACAAGGAACAGGATGTTCCCTCTCAGGATAAAAGTTGTTTTAAAAGATGGGGTAGAAATTGCAGCAGTTACACAAGATGCTTTCCAAAGCGAACCAAAATATGAAAATTGGTTGTGGCACTTGAGATTTGGACATCTCAACTTTGGAGGTCTTAACTTGTTGAGTAGAAAAAGAATGGTAAGAGGACTACCATTGATAGAGAAACCAAACAACCTTTGTGAATGTTATATCTTGGGGAAACAACACAAGGAAAGTTTTCCATCAGGGAAAAGCATAAGGGCAAAAGCACCCTTAGAGATTGTCCACTCAGATTTATGTGGACCGATGCAAACTCCATCACTAGCAGACATCCAATATATTTTAACATTCATTGATGATTTTACAAGAAAAACTTGGGTATATTTTTTGAAGAACAAAAGTGAAGTGTTTGAAAAATTTCGAAATTTCAAAGCAGTTGTAGAAAACCAAAGTGGGTTGCATATCAAATTTCTAAGAACTAATAGAAGAGGTGAGTATATCTCCAAATAATTTCTACGTTTTTGTAGAGAAAATGGAATTCACAAACAGTTTACCAGAAGGTACACTCCGCAGCAAAATGGAGTTGCTGAAAGGAAGAATAGAACAATCATGGATATGGTGAGGAGTATGTTAAAGGCAAAGTATTTTCCAAATGAGTATTGGGTTAAAGTTGTACACTGTGCAACGTATATTTTGAATAGATGCCTTACAAAAGCAGTCATGAACAGAGTGCCAGAAGAAGCATGGAGTGGGAGAAAGCAAGGAGTCACCCACATAAAAGTTTTTGGATGTGTTTGGTTATGCACATATTCCAGATCAGCTAAGGAAGAAGTTGGATAGCAAAAGGGAGAAATGTATTTTCATTGCATATAGTAAGGAATCCAAAGCTTACAGGGTGTATAACCCATCCACCAAGAAGTTTTTTGTGAGCAGAGATGTTCACTTCATTGACGAGGAAGCTTGGGATGGAAGCATAGAGAAAACAATGAATGTTAAAAGCTCTTTGTCACATAATGAAGATGATGAGAAGATGGCTGAAATACATCTCCAAACAGCAGCGCCAACACAAGGGTAGCAAAAGACACCCTTGAGGAGAAATGAAAGTGCTTCTCCAAACACATCACAAGAAGGAAATTCAAGTGCTTCTTCAAGCACTTGTACACCAAATGAAAGAGGTAAGAAGTTCAGAAATTTAAGTGACATTTATGAGTAAGAGGCAACAAATGAAAGTTTGAATTTTTTTTTTGTTTTGTATTGTCATGTTGATGACCCTATTCATTTCGAGGATGCGATTAAGGATAAGAAATGGATAAAAGCTATGGATGAGGAGATCAATGCCATAGAAAGAAACAAGACATGGGAATTGGTTGAACTACCAAAAGGAAAGGAAGTCATTGGAGTTAAATGGGTTTACGAGACCAAGAGTAATGCTGAAGGAAAAATAGAAAGACACAAGGCAATACTTATTGTCAAAGGATATAAGCAGCAGTATAGGAGAGACTATGAGGAAACTTTCGCACCGGTTGATAGAATGGAAACCGTGAGAGGATTGTTGTCCATAGCAGCACAAAACAAGTGGAAAGTTTATCAAATGGATGTGAAGTCAACATTCCTAAATGGAGTGTTAATGGAAGAGGTATACATTGAACAACTTCCAAGCTATGAAAAGAAAGGCCAAGAGAATAAAGTTTGCGGATTGAAGAAAATTTTTTATGGGCTAAAGCAAGCACCAAGAGCATGATACAGCAAGATAAATTCCTATCTACAGGAAAATGGATTTGAAAAGTGTGAGGGAGAACCCACCCTCTACATCAAAGAAAAAGATGGTAAAATACTAGTTGTTGTGTTATATCGTGATGATGTTATTTTCACAGGCAATGATGATTATCTTATTGAAAATTTCAAAACAGTCATGAAAGAAGAATTTGAAATGATTGACATGGGTTTACTGAGATACTTCTTAGGAATAGAAGTAGAACAAAGTGGAAATGGGATTTTTATCTCACAAGCAAAATATGTAAACGAAGTGTTGGAAAGATTTAATATGCAGGAGTGCAAGGCAGCAATCACTCCCATAGTGATGGGATTAAAACTCAGCAAAGAGGAAAGCAACAAGTATTTTGATCCTAGTTTATACAAGAGCATAGTTGGCAGCCTTATGCATTTGATTGCAACTAGGCCGGATATAATGCATGTTGTTAGTTTAATTTCCAAATTCATGGAGAGGTCAAAAGAAGCACATTGACAGGCAGCAAAAAGGATTCTGAGGTATGTTAAAGGTACAAAAAAGGTTGGCATTTTATATACTACTTCAGAATGTTCAGATTTAATTGGATACAATGATAGTGATTGGGCTGGAAGTGTAGATGATCAGAAAAACACATACAGTTATGTTTTTCACATGGGTTCAGGAGCCATTTCATAGGCTTATAAGAAACAACCTATTGTAGCGTTGTCTACAACAGAGACAGAATATGTGGTAGCTACAGGAGCAACATGTCAAGCAGTTTGGATGAGAAGAATGTTGATGAGCTTATGCCAAGAGCAAGCAAAAGGAACAGTGATTTTTTGCGACAATAGGTCAACTATTGCATTATCCAAGAATTTTGTGTTTCATAAAAGAACAAAACACATTGACACAAGGTTTCATTACATCAGGGAATTAGTAAACAATGGAGAAATTGCTTTACAACATTGCAGGACTCAAGAGTAGGTTGCAGACATTCTGACCAAACCATTGGGGCAGAAAAGTTTTGAATTTTTGAGGAAATGTTTGGGTATGACTGATAACCCAGCAGTTGAAATTAAAGGGGAGTGTTGAAATTATAATTTCATCTGCGCGTATTAATTCTGGAAACCAGGCAGTTTTTATCACACCACCTTTCATGCTGAGTGGTATTTTCCCAGGGGGTTCCGATCACACTGACCAGGTGATGCGTGTCCACAGTACGGTTCCGAAACCGCCATTTCCCCGGCCGGTAAAGTTTGCCAGATAGGGATCTCCGGGGGAAGCCGTTTGATTAAATCAATGGTCGCGTACAGGCCTACACCAGGAGCAATTTAATACTTGACCTGTAGGAGCAATTTAATACTTGACCTGACGTGAAAGTTTTTGTTTTTGACAGCCAGGTTTAACAGTAAAATAATTAATGAATCCCGTCAGTAAAGGTTGGTAAAACTTTAATTTTACTATTTGTTTAATTCACGGGAAGTATGAGCATAAATAAATGTTTTTAATTTTAATGTTTTTTTATTTAGGGGTGTAGTTCTAGTTTTTACGGCACAAGTAAAAACATATGTTATGTTATGTTTTTATTATTGCATATGAAGTGTAATGTAAGTGAGGCAGCTCCTGAGAGGATATACACACATCAGTGTGAGGTAAGTTTTTTTGTTCAATGTAATGTAATGAAAGTGGAGGCGCAGTAGCTCTATAAGAAAAAGGGGAAGAACGCACAAAGTGCGAATGACTGTATGAAATTTTTTCTTGGCTGAAATGTATGTAACAGCAGGGCATATGTAAAGAAATTTTAAACAGCAGTAAATGTAAAATTTTACACACACAATAGTGTAATTTTGTGCAAGAAGAAACAGAGTATTTTTTTGTCGAAGTTTTTGGTGAATCCTTCTGAGAGAGAAGAAGAAATATGTAACACGCAGTTTATTAATGAATAGAAAGTTTTTATGTATGTTGCTGAAACTCTATTCTCTTAACCATCTTTTTGCTTCCCTGTTTTAAGATCCTGTACAAAACAGAGTATCATTCTCTATTCAGTGATTGTTTGAAATTACCAGAAATCTCCAACAATGTTGACCACATTCCTCTCATTGTGGAACATTTTCTACTAATCCTTTCATTTCCATAAATTTCAACCCATAGTCGTCGTCGATGTTTAGTGCACTCCCACACGTAAAATCTATGTACATATAAAAAACATGTGGACACCATTGGTATGAAGTCATCGTTGTCAATTCTCTGGATCTTTCCGGAGATGAAATCTCTCTATATATACAAAACATGTGGAGATAACTTGCATAGGTTGTTCTTCAAAATATTACCATGATGGGAATTAAAGGGAGAGTAGAGAGTGATTGGTAGTGGAGGGCTTTGGAATGATCTGGCATCAGCCTCCCACGGTTGTTCACAATATGCGAGTCTTTTGTCAATGAGTAAGAGACAATTTTTTTGGCATTCTATCTTGTTTTGGTGGTTATACAATGGGCGTCGTCTTGGGATGCTTAACTCGTGGCTTGGTGGAGTTCGATATTATTATTAAAAAAACATAATAAATGCCTTGGTGGAGTTCGATGTTATTATTAGAAACGCATAATAAATGCCTTCGTGGAGTTCGATATTATTAATAAATGTCTTGAGATGCCTTGCTCGTGCCTTGGCGAAATTCGATGTTATTATTAAAAACACATAATAAATCTTTGAGATGCTTAGCTCGTAATTCCCAAATGTAAACGTCCACACTCCTTGCCATCCCATCTTTCCAAGTTAATGAAGGTGGGAGCTCTCAAGAATGTCTCAATAACATGATCAATAGTCCCAAGAAATAACATGATCATGAGCTTTAATTTAATTGGGAGAGTTAACGGTCATTCCAGGTTTCAGATTCTATCCCCCAGAAGAGGAATTAGGGGGTTTCTATCCGCAGAAACCAGTCCAAGGGGGTCACCAACTGAAATTCGATATAATTACACCATAAAGTTAAATCTGAAAACATGGATTGGAACACTTCTGGACTTGTGCGTGTAATATTCGATTAGGAACCCTCCTGAGGTATCATTCTAATTTTATCTGATATCTCCCAAGAGACTTCGGTATAATTGAACGAACGTTGGATATGTATCGATATAATCCGTGGGAACTGCAAGGTACATAACAGTCTGCTTCTCACCCTCGCCTAGGAACCCTTCTAAGGTATCATTCTAATTTAATCGGATATCTGCCGAAGAGAGTTCGATATAATTATACCAACGTTGAATATGTATCGATATGATCCATGGGAACTGCCACGGTACTTAAAAGTCTGCTTCTCACTTTGCTTGAATTTGAAATCATTTTTTCACACAATTATATGCGTATTCGTATTGTTGCAGGTTTGGCTAATGACGTCTCAAGAAAACTCTTGTGTTTTATAAAGGAAAAGCCCCACTTGATCAATAGCGTTTTTGTTTTAATTATATGATATTTATACATTGTCAAAATACACACCAAATTCTTAGCAACACAGGTTATGAAATATCTATCTTTTCTGGTTGCGAAGACAATGAAGGAATGTAAGTTGGCATGTGCAGAAAATGATGGATATGGTGGTATGTAGGATATAAAAAAAAGGCATCTAAAAAATCGATGGAATAACAAACAAAATGTGATCTCCTTGAGAAAGAAAACTTGGTTGCTTCAACAGGTGATGAACGTGAAGAGAAATGCCATTAAATCAACCTTATTCGCCGCTCATCACATTCAAATCCAATGACAGAGGCCAAATTTCTTTCGTCACTTTATAATGAGAATGAAAAGGGAGAATGTTATTCTAATGTTCCTAAAATGCACAACGAAGCTCGTCAATTAAAGGATCAGAAGGTAGGTTGTTTCAATGAAGCCAGTCAATCTGAGTGTCCGAGATGGATAGCGTTTTGTGAAATGAACATTGAAGCTAGTCCGTTTGAATGTCCAGGGGCGATAATTTTTCGTGAAGAAACTCTGGTATTGAATGTGGGAGGTACAACTCCAGCATCCACTCCCAGTTACATTCAAAGTGTGCTGTAAATAAATAGTAAATTGTTCGTTTATGGATTGGTGTTTAGAGTCATAGGGTGAGTAATGAGCGTGTTCTCAATAAATATTAGCAAGTTCGTTTATGGATATGTCTTAAGAGTCATTGGATGTGCCATTTAGATGCGGGTGAATTATGGTTTGCAACTTATTATAAAAGGCATGTAGTTTGTGTGTGTTCTAAAAAAACTATTAGCTTTTTCTTTATGGAAAGGTAATGTGAGTCAGATGAATTCCATTTAGATGACCGTGAATTATGGTTTACAACATATTATAAAAGGTATGCCGTTTGTATTTTTTAATGTAAATTTGTGTGGCATATTTTTACATGGGTTTGACGTCTTTATAAAATCTAAGATAATTATTGGGAGTGCACAAGAGCAATCATGGTTGTGAATATTTTTTCGATGAAGTGAAATTTGAAGGTTCTTGCTAAGACATCACATATGCTTGAGAGTTAGTTCTGAAGCATCTATGTTACAATTACTCAAATTATTTGGTAATTGTAACTGAAAAGGCCAACCAAAAGCATTATAGTCAGCGCTGTATTTCCCTGGTAAACATATCCTTTGTGAACAAAGGTACGGATTCCTGGGATATTGGAAAGGGAAATGTGGAAAAATCAAATGTGTAGAGACCGGAAAGTATTATGTTTCATATATATTTGATTAATCGGGGACTTTTAAGATACATTTATTTACGCGATACGCTGTCGATTGATACTATGGGTGAAACAAATAGTGATAAAAAAATGAAAGTCGTGCAGCGCAAATTTTTTTCTCAATATTCCAAAACACTAATATAAGATTATTTCTCGATCATATCGGAGAAATAATAAATGATTAAATCAAATTCAACTGAACTCAATTAACAGTAATTGATACTTGGATAGATAATTATAACAGTTAGCATGTGGTTGGAATTAAATTTTTCAAACACTTTTTCATAATTACAATCACATAAAAAATTAATTAAGATGCATGTTGGTTTAAGTTTCAGCTAGGGTTACAATTTAAAAAATTTATAATTACATTTTCTTTTTTTCCAATTCATGTAGCTTCTAAAATGTTCAACTTTTTGTTGTTGTTGTTCAAACCTTAGTTTCTTCATTTGTTAGTGCAGGTCTTCCATTGTTTTAGGCTATCTCAACATTTCCGGGACTTCTTAAAAAATTGGCTTGTATTTGTACTGATATGACATGTCATGTTGTGTTGTGTACATTTCATCATCAATATTCTGCTGCAACATAAGTTTCTAATAAACAAATATTTCTTGAAGACTCTACGGCATGAAAATATCATTAATCTTTTCATCATCTATGTTTTCTTCAATATTAATTTCTACAACTTTTATACATACTTTATCAAAACATGGTGTTGCAAATCATGCTTCAAGAAAATTTAACTCTTCTTCATAACAATGGTAAGTGTAAAACCATCTGCAGAACCATATTGTTTTTGTTCCTTCTTCTATGTAATGAGAACTTTCTCTTGTTGCACTTCCTTCTCTGCCTTTGCTTTGTCTCTGTGTCTTTGACTTCTTTACTAACATGTGCTGCTGCAAACAGTTTGTCTTCCACTTGGTTTTGAGACTCAAGTGAGCTTCTCTCACCCAATAACATCATGTCAATATAATATTTTTGTTGCATCATCAACAACCATTCATCATTAGGCAACAAGTTTTCATCAAATTTAACATCAACAAATTGAATTGTTGGATTCACCATAACATTGGCTACTCCAATGGAAGCTTCATTGTCATTAGCAAGGTCTATTATTGGATTTACCAAGTCTTCATCCACTTGCAACTATACATAATGGGATTCACGAGCATCTATGTGCTCCTTCTCAACTTATTTTACAAATTCTTTACAGTCATCATTCACTTGTGGCTGAGCACAGTGGGATTCACAAAACTCTTCATATTCAAATGAATAACTCCCCCTTACACCAAAATTCATGTCAAGGGTATCCCAAACCTCTTCGCATGTCTTTGCATTTTCATACATCTTTTGTTGTTGTTTCAACTTTGTCACCCTCTTAGTTTTTCTCATTTGTTGAGTGTTGGTTTACTAAGACTCAATAAGTATATCGATTTGCATACACAGTGGTTGCCTGTGGTTGCACTTCTAGAATGACTACTTTGCTCGGATTTTACAAAAAAGACAAATCTACAAATCCTCCACAAAAACTAAGATTTCACAAACCTTTTTAAAACTTACCTACAAAATCTTTTTCAAATTCTTAAATAATAGAATAAAACTCCTATTTGAAAATTGTCAATGACTTTTTCATCTTACATTGTGATTCTGCCCCTTTTTCTTACATAATTTTCTTGAAATAAAATAAAATTTTATGATAAAACTCTAAACTTCTCAAATAATGCTATATTTCCCAAATATAAACTTTGGCTCTTTTCTTTTTTGTTAAAAAGAGTCGTTCGCTTTTCAATAAACATCTTTTAAGAAAAAAGACTTTTAAAAAAGAATTTCGTTCCCTTTCCAATAAACATCTTTGAAGAAAAAAGACTTTTAAAAAAGAATTTTGATGAAAAACGAATAAGGGGAGTCATGTAAAGGATAAAGGATAAGAGGGTTTAACAATGGAGCATTTCACCACAGGATACAATGGGTTTATTCACAATCGACTCTTAGTCTTATGATCCCTTTTTCATTTTTGGCCACGGATTTGGCATGTGCAATGACCCTTAACATAACCAATTTTTTTTATTGTATGCAGCGTAAAAAAAGGTGCCTCGACCCACTCGAGGTCTTTCACCATGACAAGCTCCTTCGTTCGTTCTTTATACACACGAGTGCATATCATTGCACTGATTTTCCCAATTTCGTAAGTCTTTGTTGATCATCGAGATAGTAAGTGCGCTGATCATTTATTTTATTTTTATTTTTATTTTTAAATTACTACGAGTTATTGTAATTTTCTCTCGATTATATTGCATCGAGATATGAATAATAAATCAATGCAGTGAGACTGAACCACAATCCAATCAAATTAAACTGAACTGAATTAATTATGACACTTGAAGAACAACTATAATACCTAACAAGTGGTTGAAATAATGAAAAAGTTTCAGACATAAGTTTTGGAAAGAACATAAGCTTGAGAGAGAAAATGTGATTTTTTTTTTTAATTTTGTGCTTAAAATATTTGTATTACTCAAAATTAAAATTTATTTAAAGTTTAAAATAAATAAAAAAGAAAATGAGCAAAAGACATAATTGTTGCATGAAGGAAATTGTTTAAAAATATATATTATCCCAATGGTTTAAAATATATATTATCCAAAATAGGTTTCAGATACATATTATCTAATTTTTTCAAATTAATTTTTATTTATTCAAATTTTTATAATATGGTATCGAATTCCAATTTAAACTTGGTAACTAAACTAAAATAATTGAGAAAATATATAAGTTATTGCTAAAGTAATAACTCTAATTTCCACTAAGCATTGCGTGACTACATTTGCAAGGTATAACGGTTGAAGTACAATTTTCGTGCACATGTTAATTTCCAAACGCTAAAATAATCGCTTTTACGTTCTTGAACTGATTGTTAATTATATTTTCCTCAAAACATTTTATTTGTACTGTATCAAAATATTTTTATTTCTACTTTATTAAAACATTTAAGCTACACAATTATTCGTTGATTACCAAATCTGTAGCGAATCAACTTATACGTAAGTTGTTCAAACACTTTAGGCTTCACAAATATTGACTGATGGGCCCAATCGCTAAGCTCCTATGATATTTACATTTTTTCCTTTATATTTTCTTGATATAAATTATTAATGAGTTGTTCGTTGGGTGTCATCACGTTAAATTTTGGCTGTTAATTGTTATAGGCAATTTAGTTTTATTTGAGTTCTATTTTATAGTTGTGGAATGTTACTTCAGTTATTTATTATTTTTTTTTTGAATTGGAGTAATCTTATTAATCAAAAATATGGTACAAGAAGATACATTCAAGAGAGACAGAAAACTGGCAACCGGAAATGATAGGACTATCAACCTCGGTTTCGCAGAAGAAGTGAAACAGCCAAGAAGCTACAACATGTTGCTGGAAGCAAAATAAGACTGACTTCTACCCAGAATGGGTAGAAGCCTCAACATGAAGCATTATTGATATTTAAAATGTACTCTATTTAGTCATTTTCAATATTGAGAAGAGCAATATCTGTGTCACTTTTTGATTTCATTCTTTGTCATGGTATCAAAGTTACACTGCTTAAAACTCTTTGAAAGAGCAACAAAAATACAATGAAGTTGAATAAAACTCCTTGAGAGCAGCATTTCGTATATGTTTGTATTCACAAGAGCATAGATTCGCTATAGAAATTGTAGCAAAGTGAAACAGCAGTGAGACGCCTCCTACTCCCAAAGGAAGATTGTTTCCAAGTCGTTAAAAAGTTATTGCGAATATTGTTGCCAAGTCGTTAAAAAGTTGTTGCGAATTGCTACGAAGTCGTTGAAACGTTGTTGCGAAGTCGTCGAAGAGAAAGAATAAGTTAAAAGTTTGCATCAGAAGAATAGCTGCATTTTTTTTTGAGAGAATAACCCTGCCGAAATTCCTATTTCCACCTCTATAGCATTATAAATATGTCTTGACATGCAACCTTAATAATATGATATAACACATTGTTTTTTTTTTCTCTAGTCATCACCTCATGCATGTTATATCTGGCTATCTAATTTCCGTTCCTGAGTCAAACTAGAGCGTTAATAACGCTCACCCAAAACACCACGAGTCATAACCTTATTAACGTTAAGCAGTTAGATGAAATCTCAAGTTAGTTACGACCTAACTCTCCATAGTAACGACGAACAACGCGTTAGAGTAATTTACGGCAAATGTACCAGACATAATGCTCCAGTTTTGATTCTTGATTCAAAACTCAAACTTTACGAGTTTTAAGAAAGGTACTCGTGACTCCTTTCAAAATACTTTTGTATGTTTAATAAATTTTTTTTAAACCGTATGATTTAAAAAACGAAGGTGTCCTTATATTCTAAAAAGGAGTATTAAAAAGAGGTTTTGTTATATTTTTTTAAAACATGAAAGGAATTTTTTTTTTTAAATAAAAATTTGGAAAGGAAAATGTTTTTTTTTTAAGTTTCAAAAAGAGATTTAAAAGAAAAAGAGCATATTTTGCATTTAAGGAAATGACTTTTTCTAGCACTTTGCCACAGACCTCGACTTGTTTCGAAAAAATATGAGTTTTGGTTTTTGAGAATAAAAACGTCCCTGCAAGCCCAAGAGTGTTGGGATACATTTCAGACTACATATGTGGAGCCGACTCAAGAAGCATGGGGAACCATGACTAATAAAGAGAGAAATGCAATGATCGAACTCAGAAAGAAACAACGTAGAGCCAAATGTTGGATACAAAACTCAGTTGATGACTCTATTTTCGACAAGATAACTAGCGCATCCACAACACATGAAGCTTGGGAAATCTTGAAAGCTGCGTATCAAGGTAATGATACAGTAAAGACAATGAAATTACAGACATTGAGATCACAGTTTGAAACTCTAAAGATGACTCACACAAAAAATGTGGATCAGTTCATGATTAGAGTCGTGGGAATAATCAATCAGATCAAACTCATCGATGAAACCATTTCAGATGAGAAAATTCTTCAGAAAGTCCTTCGAAGTCTGCCCAAGAAATATGACCTGATTGTAACAACCATTTTTGAATCCAAAGATTTTACAACTTTCTTAGTAGAATAGTTGACTGGATTGCTTCTAGCACATGAAACAAGACTCAAGCCGACAAAAGATTCCATGGAACAAGTGTTCAGAGAACAAATTTCTTTTAGCAGAGGCAGAGGCAGAGGATATAGAGGCGGCAACAAGCGAAGAAGAAGTCGAAGCAGAGGCAGATTAGAACATCATCATGCAACAAAGTCGTGGATACCTCCACAAAACCAAACTCAAAGAAGCAGACCATGGAGCAAATATAATGTCGAGTATTATTACTACAAGAAATGTGGGCATTATGAACATGAATGCAAAAAGAAACAATGAGATAATCACAAAGGAAATGTCCATCTCTCCAACAATGAAGAGGAATCCTCTAAAACAATGTTTCTTTCATGCCATCTTTTTGAAGAGACTGACAATAAGGATCTTCGATTGCTCGACAATGGTTGCAGCAATCATATGATAGGTAACAAAAATATGCTTTCTTATCTTGATGCTTCCATAACATCAGAAATTACTCTTGGATATCGTTCTTGCATTAAAGATGAAGGAAAAGGTAATGTTCCTATTCTTAGTAAACAGAATCAGAAAAAATACATTCCTCATGTTTATTATGTTCCAAATTTGAAGCATATCCTCACTAGTGTAGGACAACTCATGGAGCATGGTTATGATGTAATATCTAAAGGCAACACGTGTTATATTTATAACAAACCTTCCAGTAGAAGATTGATAGCAAAGGTTGAAAAAACCAAGAATAGGATGTTTCCTTTGACTCTTAGAAGTTGAAGTCTCTGACAGTCTTTTGTACGCAATGTGTAAGGAATTATAGATATGTCCACATACCATTCACAAGTGTAAGTCAGCTTTAGAAATAGTCAATTGTCATTGGTCTCCCTACTATGAATGAAAAAGGTTGTAATTGTGAAATTTGTGTTATGTCCAAGCATAACAGAGACAACTTTCCCACATGTCCCTCTAGAGAAAAAGAGCCTTTAGAGCTTGTCCATACATATATATGTAGCCCAATGCAGACAATATATTGGTGTTAGTATTTATTTTCTGACATTCATTGATGATTATAGCAGGAAGACATGGGTGTATTTTCTGAAAAGCAAATCAGATACATTCTCAAGGTTCAAAGAATTCAAAGCAACAATAGAAAAGCAGAGTGAAAATCCTTTGGAAGTACTCAGATCTAGTAGAGGAGGAGAGTACAACTCCAGTCACTTCAGCTATTTTTTTTAACAACAAGGAATCATAATGTAGAACATAGAAATACATACTCCATATCCAAACGGAGTAGCAGAAAGGAAAAATCAGTCAATCATGAACATGGCCAGATGTATGCTTCATGATAAGAAGATATCAAACAATCATTGGGCTGAAGCAGTTTCTACAAAAGTGTATGTTCTCAACAAATCTCTAACAACCACTCTCTAAGATACAATACGTCAAGAAGCATGGGACGGTAAAAAGGTAAATTATCTCACTTTAGAATTTTTGGATCACTAGCATTTTCACATGTTCCTAAAAGGCTAAGGAAGAAGCTTGATGATAGGAGTGAAAGATGTATTTTCATAGGCTATAGTGAGCGGTGAAAGGCCTATAGACTTTATAATCCAATTACAAAGAAGTTTGTTTTAAGCAGAGAGGTAATGGTTTTTGAAAATAAAATATTGGTTTGATCATGTTCATGAAGCTTCAACTCGGTCTTTTTATCCACCACAACCACCAAGATTATAGGTCGATGAAGAACCATACCATTATAAAAATGGTACATCTTCAAGCAATGAATCCACTAGTGATGCAACATCTTTATAAGACAATCAGAAAACAAGAAGCATCAGAGAAATATGTGAGCAAGAGCATGAGTTTGACCAGCATAATATGTTTGCATTTCTTTCATATCAACCAACTCATTTTGAAGAAGCAGTTAAAGAAAAGCACTGGGTAGATTCAATGAACCAAGAAATTGCTGCCATAGAGAAGAATGAGACTTAGGAATTACATGATCTCTCAAGATACAAAACTAGAATTGATGTAAAATGGGTATATAAGACCAGGTTGAATGAAAAAGGAGAAATTAAGAAACATAAGGCAAGGTTGGTTGCCAAAGGATTCTCACAATAACTTGGCATCGACTATGGTGAACCTTTGCTCCAGTAGCAAGTTTAGTCACTTTTAGAACCATTTTCTCCACAACAGCTCAAGAAAAATGGAAATTTTATCAACCTGATGTAAAATATTATTTGCTAAATGGTATACTACAGGAAGAAGTTTATGTAGAGCATCCTCCTGGTTTTGAAGTTCTAGGATAGGAACATAAGGTATATAGATTGAATAAAGCCTTGTGTGGTTTGAAACAAGCTCCAAGAGCTTGGTACAGTCGCATGGAGACCTATCTCATCAAAAGTGGATTTTGGAGAAGCAATGATCAACAAACTTTGTATACCAAAACGCATGAAGGTAAAATTATTATTGTATGTCTCTATGTAGATGATATTCTTTATATAGGAAATATGATGTTAGAATATTTCAAAGAAGCAATGCAAACAGAGTTTGATATGAGAGATCTAGGAGCCATGAAATATTTCTTAGGCATTAAAATTCACCAATATGCTAATGGAATTTTTGTTGGTGAGCAATAAAATACGACTGATATCATCAAAATGTTCAGAATGACCAATTGTAAACCTGTAGATACACCAATTTCTCAAGGCACAAAATAGAGAAAAGAATATGTAGCACCACCATTTGATTCCACACTGTATAAAAGTATAGTTGGTAGCTTGTTACATCTCACTTCAACTAGACCTGATATTATATTTGCAGCAAGTTTTGTCTCCAAGTTTATGCAATCACCTAAGATTTCTCATTGGAAGGTTCCAAAAGGGATCTTAAAGTATTTTGTGGGGACAATAGATTATGGCTTGTTCTATAGACATTCTGAAAATTGTTCACTTCCAGGTTATACAAGCAATGATTATGAAGGGAGTTTAGATGATCACAAAAGAACCTCAGGGTATGTTTTTCATCTTGGAACCAATATGACTAAATGGGCATCCAAGAAATAGTCAAATGTTTCAATATCTTCTGCAGAGGCAGAATATGTAGCAGCAAATTCAGTAGCTTGTCAAGTGGTTTGGTTGAGAGGATTATTGAAAGATATTTCAAATATTCAGAAGGAGCCAACTCCAATCTACTATGGTAACAATTCATCAATTTCTTTATCAAAAAATCATGTTTTCCACAAAAAGAGAAAGCACATTGACATCTGTTTTCATTTCATCTGTGAGCTTTTCAATGATGGGGACATAGTGCTTGCTTTTTGTGGTTCCAAATATCAACTAGCAGATATTTTCACAAAGCCATTCGGCAAGAATGTATTTGAATTTTAAAGAGAATAACTAGGCATTATAAGTGTCTCTACATATAACGATTGAGATTAAGAGGGGATGTTGAGATATTAATCTCGCTGTCAGTTAGTTGTTGGTTAGGTGTCATCACATCTAATTCTATTGTCTGTTAGGTGGCATAGGTAGTTTAGTTTTACTTGAGTTCTACTCCATAGGTCTCAAGTTTTACTTCAGTCATTTATTATTGATGTTTACAATGTAATCTATTTAGTTATTTTGAATATTAAGAAGAGAAATCTCTGCTCCACTTTTCTATTTCATTCTTTCTCACATTCATCATGAATTTGATTAGGGTTATGACTACCTCCCACCATGAAGAAAACCTAAGTCTTTAATCAATCGCAGGTCTCAAAGAGAACTATGAAGAAGATGCTCGCAATGAATTATAGATAATACAAGAATAATAGATGTATAAGTTTTTTATTGCTCAGTTCTTATTGCTCACAAAGTAAATTGATTGTTGTTAAAGATGGATTTACATGTACAAATTTTTATATCATTATTATTTTTTAAGTGATATTGTTAATTTGTAGATGTAGTTGTTTTCCATGTTTTTTTGGTTTATAAAATGTATGATGTAAGTCATTTATATAGGGCTAGCCAAAAAAATGCTTATAATCCTCCATATATCTATAGTACACATATTATTTATTAGATGAAAATATAGTTTTTTCTGAATATCGTATAAAAAGAGGTGACATACGTAGCTTCTTTGAATATTGTACGAGAAGAGGTCACAAATGCAAATCTCTGTAAATGTTGAAAAGTGTTTTATTTGCATTTTTTTTTGTTGTAGGTATTGTTATATTTCTTGTAGGCATGCTATATTTCTAGTTTCCAACTTGGGTTTCACACTAAGAACTATGTAATCAGGTTGAAATTACATTTTTTATCAACAAAAACTTTTTTTTGGGGGGCATAGTTGTTCCTTGGATTTTTGGAAGGGTGGCTTGCTATTAATATGCAAGAAGTGACATGCAACAAGTCACTTACTCTAGTCATAACCTTTCTAACTTTTTATATTCACTTCTTTGCACACATTTAGAAGTTTTTAGATTGATGGATTTTTAGGAGATTTATTAGGACTAAGTTAGACATGATTTATCATAGATTTTTAAATTTATTTTCCACCGATTGTTTATCAAATTTCAAAATTTAAAATTATAGATTCTATCAAGAAAAAAAAATCACTTAAGGGGTAAACACATGGAGAGCTCATTATATCACTATACCGAAAATTTTTCTTGATATTCTCTTTTAGTACATGCATAATAAGATAGATAACTAAGGAAGGCTCAAGGAATCTAGGGGTTGAATATATCTCTTTAGTTCTCAAGGAAATACTAAGGAAATACTATGTCGTTATACTTCATTTTTATTATTATTATAGATTTATAGATTTTAACTTCCCATGTTTATAAATTGTTGTGATTTCTTTATTGATATTAAAAGATTTATTTTACCTAGGAAGATTAAACTAAATTTAATTGTCATTTATATTGTCTTTGTACCAAATGGGATTTTGGAGGGACACTGTCACTTATGTGTTAATGTTTGAAGTGTTGGAGACACTAATGAAATCCCGGAGCCATATAGACCAAGATCACTAGAGGAAAGTTGCTACGAATAAGGTAGGATCTTCCCTCATTATTAGTATAAATTGAATGTAAAATTATATATCTATAGTGTAATGGTCATAGAGATCTATCATTATATATGTGGATAACATTGTGCATATTAGAGAAACAACCCATTTTTACATAGGGAATTCCTTACTCTAGGAAGGAAACCATATCTTGCTTTCCCTAGCTTAATAAGTTTGATTATTTTCTACTTGTAACTTTTTTAGTATATTAGGACAATATATTGTTATTTCCTAAATGTTTGAATCCTTTATATCACTCATATATATATATGATCTATTAAATTTCCCCAAATTGCTTGCAAAGTCAATCTTGTTAGCATAAGACAAACCATGATTATGTCTTCTTGGTGGGCCTTTTGATAATTTTTATTATAAAACTCTAAGTCCTATCTATGTTTTCCCTCAAGGAGGTTAGGTTAAAGTGTTATGCAACTTTCCCCTCGATATCTTGACTAATTTGATTTGTAATTTTGATTTAGAATTTTCTTTCGTCCAATTTGTTCTATGGTTTGCACTATCTTGATCTAATGAGAAATTATCTCAATTGAGTTATTGATTTTGTGTGATTGTGCATTATGTTTTTGTTTTCATTTTTATATTTATATTAAAATCTTAAAAGCTTGCATTTAAATAACCATCTTCTTAAAGAGTTTATGGGTGTTTCTTCAAGTATATACATTGGCATATGAGTAATGATCATCCTAACGATCTTACATATATTACAATAAACCATTTTAGTTACCTATTATGTTTTTTTCTTCTTTTCATTGAAAAAAAGACGAAAATCAATTCAAACCAAAAAATTGTTGCATTAGTTTGGGTAAAATTTTCTGGGTGAGTTTAAAAAAAATTAAACTATTGCTTATCGACTTTAGGATCTGAAATATTTTTGGATTTGTTGGTAGTATGTTTTTTAGTGTAAACTTCTTGTGCATTTATTGAAATTGTGATAAAATAAAAGATATATTTTCTCCTCTCTATGTAGATTTTATTGAAAAGAGTGCATTTTGTGCCATGAGGGCTTCATTCAATGAACCTATGACATATAACGTGTGTTCATGCCATACTAAATAATACCCTTAGTTTAACTATATATTGGAAAATACCTCTAAAAATCAAATTATTTAACCAACTACCAAAACTAACTCAATACACCTTCCCAATTTGAAAAACCCTTATTTTCATTAGATATTGTACGTATCCATTTTTTCATTAACATTTTTTATACCCTGATATATTTTTTTACTAAGTTTGAGCTCCATTTTTTATACCTCCCAATATAAAAACTATTTACCTCATATATATCCCCCAATATATTATGTAATTTTTTCCTCAATATTTATCCCCCAATACGAATGAACATAGTATGGTATTTCTCCCTAAGTGAAGTCCCCATGCATCAAGCTAATCATAGTCTATGCATGAAAGTGATCTCCCTTGTTGACCTTTAGGTTATGTTCTCACACTTCTACCTTTAAATCCTAAGATGAATATATCTTGACTTTATAATTTCCACGTATCCTATGTTGAGGTTTGCCTCAAAATTCTTCATATATTCTTGTAATAACCTTCCAAGTAGTAAAAAAATACGTTAACCACATAACCACATAACCAACAACAATCCTTAATATTAGATTTACCTCATCATTATGACCTTCTCATCAAAGAACCAACATCCTCATGGTCCATCTCACATAAATATTCCTTCATGCATCATAGTGCCCAAGGGTCAAACTTGATTACCAAGTTAGAGTTTTTCCTATGGAGGTTATAATGGATGTTAATCATTATTCTGCATAACCTAGAGAAAGTATCAATTGTTTATTTATCCTTAAGTAAGTGAAATTATTCCCTTTTAAACATCACATAATCAAAAAAAGGATGTTACAAGGTTCTGCACATATGAATCTTATCCAAGAGACACTTGTACATTCCTATGCTTCCTATTCCATGATCTTTCTATATGTCTCATAATGAGCCTGTAACCCGATCCATTACATTCCTTCATCCATTTAAATTTATTGTTTCCATACTTTATGGAATGTATGCTAACATTGTCATAATTATTCTTTCAAGAACCAACACATTATTTTTCTTCCTAAAGATGAATTGCAAAAGCAAGTTTGAGATGTCGAGATCCTAAAACTAATGCGATGAATCCTAAAAATTATCTACAACCAATGTCAACTTAGGGAAGCCTAAATTTAGAAACAAAAATGATAGTTCTTATAGGATCATGATGATCGACCTTATCAAGATGACTGCATCTAATATAATTTTAGATAATTCCTAGATGAATAGTGTGTAAAATGGTTTATCATTCTATCTTTAAAGGCTAGATGATTTCTACAACGCAACTTAACCCAATTGTCTCCTAGTATTCTACTATCACATGATTCTATCTATGATACCATACTCCATCAAGATTCTTTTATAAAACACAATGATGCATGCATACAAATTTAATGAATTTGTTAGCATCATTTCCTTCAGGGTTCTTATTGTTCCCTCCTTTTATCGTGCTCATCATTAACAAGCATAAGATCTACTTTTCTTAGCCATCCTTCTCATTTCTCTTACTTCATTTTGTACACACAATATTCATTGACAAGTAAAAATACAAGAGCATGATGAAGATCTAGTGTTTCCATGGTTTTCTTGGAGGGTATTCTCCTAGTATTCTTAGACACAAACCATAAATTCCTATCCATTTCCCCAAGAAACATAATCCCTAGGGTTTTGATGTCATATCCTAGATTTTATCCAATTCCACCCTCGTTAAGGTTTACCATATACCCTATATTATATGAAAATCCTATAAGTGAAGATCTAGATTTTATATGAGGGAAAAAACTGATTAGGGTTAGGGTTTTCTACTTAAGTAGGTTTCCCTAATTCCATGACCCATCTAGGGTTTACAATATCTAGATACCCACAAACCTCGAACAAAGCGAAGTCTACAAACCATGGATTCTTATAATTCACAACACGTATGAAATCCCTAATGCATACTTTATGTAGACCATTAAGTAAATCTTTACAAATGATCATACAATACCTTCCTACAACATTACCCTTTCCTTTGTTGCAAAGAGACTACTTCCCATGGATATAGTTTTGATCTCATAGTTAAATTTGTACTTCCTTAGAAACTATCTTTAAGATAATCTTCTAAAATGCCAAGGAAAGACACTCTAGGTGGCTAATTATGACTCTTCTTGAATTCTTGTGAGGGTATGTTGTAGATGCTAGATCCTCAAACTAAACTCCTACTATAGCTTTGTACTTCATACAAACCTTGAATGTTACACATCAATCATTCCTTATTTTTCTATCGTTGATGATTGATCTGAAATAAAGCTTGGGTTATCATTCTACAACTTCAATCCTTATAGATAGGGCTTATCATAGTCACTATAAGCACCTTGATGCTATGCTTGAAATGACTCTTCAATATTCGGTCTTCTATCTTCAATAAGTTACCTCACATCACTAGAATGGAGGGTTACTTATCGCCTTTGATTACACAGTAAATGAGGTTATAATTCTCAAACTATATTATAAAAACTTGAAGTTTCCATGGTGACCTCAGCCCTATCATTAGGGCTTTGAAAACTACTATAAAGACTTCACAAGGAGGCCTAAAATTATCTTTTGTAACTGTGGTCCTTTTTTTGTTCAAGGAGACTTCTTCACTAGATTAGTAGTCCTAATATGAAATTATTTAAGGCGTTCCATCCCCTCCAAATAGTCCACTATAGGGGCAACAATCATTATGCAATACTCACAATAAATGCGACCTAATTCTGCCACAAAATTTTATAATTACAACCTAGGAACACCTTCCAAGCCTTATGTTTTGTATTAAAGTCATGATATTGTTGCTCTATCTTGTAGACTAGCTCTTCAAATAGTTCTTTGTGCCATGAGTTAGTTATGAAACCTTCGATCTAGATTATACTAGAATTTAAGTGCCCAATATTGCCTTTGATCCCACGTTCAACCTTCTACTCTTCCTCGGTCTTGTGCTAGAACAATTCATCCTTGTAGATAGTCCATTCATTTTGGATTTTTTGGAGTAAGGAAAATAATTTGAAATAATATTCCCAATGAATATACTATTTTCTAAGCTATGATAACATTTTTGAAAATTGATAATGGCAACAATTTATTTTAAATTTTCCTTCCTTAACAATTATTTGTGATATTATGTTCATATTCATTATTATGATTGTGTTTTTCCCATCAAACAAATGCCGAAACAATGAATATCACAACTGTACAAATATGAACATAAGATATTGGCTCCGACTTAGGGAAAAACCCCTCCAAAGGAGAAAACCCATAGAGAACTTATATTCTTATAGAATCAATTCAAGGGAGACTTCTAAGACCAAAAACCTATATCAGGCCTCCCACCACAACCCAAGTCAACTAGCCAAACTGCAACACAAAGTATCTGATGATAGAAAAACAACATCCCTTCAAGATGAGATCTCTTCTAGCCTTTTGAGATTATGACGACAACATGTAAGAAATCCTTCACTTTCAAACATGAGGTAACCATGTAAATGTTAGGGTACTCATATGTGTGACCAATAGAAGGAAAATTTCAGACTTCTGAACTTTACTACAACTTCTTCCTCACTTTGTCATCCTTCTTCTTTCTTTTCAAGGTCTTCACACCCTTCCTCCAACTTCAAATCCAATATGTGTATTATTGTGTGTGTGTAGAATAGGTCGAAGTGCCTCCTTTTTATACCCTTCCAAGAGGCTCAGAAAACCCTCTCTAGGCCGACTTCTCTTTGGTTGGACGATGTTAGGAAAAATACTGACAAGGGGGGTGAATCAATTTTTTATTTCACTTTATCTTCAATTTCAAATTCATAATTTTATACGCTACTCCTATTCAGACAACCTGTGTGTGTAAGCATTCTTAATTAATGAGAGATATATCAAGAATATAAATTTTTCATTATTTCTATCAGTTTTTTAACTTTAGTCATTGCATCAATGTTTCAATGTCCATTAATTAAGTAGTAATCATGAGTAGTAAGAGAAAATAAACCATCACAAATAATCAACACATCAATACATAAGGACACTAGGTTTTTAAGTGGAAACCCAATGTGGGAGAAAAGCATTGTTGATATTGTCTCTTCTTATTCTCTTATTATAATGAAAAATCATTCATTACATCATGGTCTTTTACTCACACAGATTCTTTCCAGGATGCAGGGACCCACCTGTAGGAGGCTACAACCTCCACTTATTCTCCAGCACTGACTAGAAAGGAGCTACACCCCCCTAATCTCATTTACTGACTCCCTTAAGAAGGGAGCTCCTACCCCCTCATTGAAGGATACAACCCTTGGCACCTCATGTGCCATATTTCATAATATGTCATACTAGATCCACCTATTTCAAACTATTAAATCATGCAAGACATCTTTCATCATACTTTCAAACAAGACCCACACCCAACAATATGCTCAATACCAAGATACCAATCAAACAATCACACTCTCATCAATATGAACTAATTTACAGTCATTACAAACCATAACCAATTTTACATCATAATATACACATGATTCTTTTGAAGCATATCGAAGAATATATGTTCTTCATGTGCATAAAACATGTGTACATATCTCAAATCACTAAATATTGAAACACTGTCACACTCAATCACTATATCAAACATCGAATCTCTTAAATTCTAAGGCAAAACAACCACTATCATAGATATACCAATATTGTATCACTAAATACCCAATTACAATTTTCCAGCATCATCTCTAATCAATATACCAAGCCACAACCAAGTCATTCCAATCCTCACTATTAAATACAATCCATTCTAATTAAGTCATCATTAAAGAACAACAAAAAATAATATAGATTTCATCAATTATCATCATGAAGCAACAATTAAAAACTCTAGAACATATATGTGACTTCAGTTAAAGAGATTTGCGTATATATGTTCTTCCATGTATAAAACGTGTGTATAGATTTCAAAATATTGAATACCAAAACATTTCTAGTAGATCATTATGACAAACCAAGACAATTCTCAAAAGTAACATCAATCGACATCCAAACATCTGTAAAATACCTAGATGAAGCAATAATCAAAACATATTAACTGGATAAGTAGATGGAACTATTTCAAAGTAGATCCACTTATGTACACGGCATTCGATGATCTTAAAATCACTCGTGAGTGATCTTAGTTAAATAATTAATGAATGAAGGTATTACACACTCATGTGCTGGTGTGTGTCTATGTTATTTTAGGCAATGGATCAATCAGATTGCAAAATACATAGACACTAGAAAATGGAAAATAGTAAGGGAGACACAATAAGAAAATACAAGAACACAACACATTAATAAGGAGTTCACCCTATTCTCCAGGGATACATCTCCGCTCGAGCTTTCAGTGGTGGCCTTCTTTTACTATGTCTTTAAAACAGAGATTTACAATGAGGAGCTCAACTTGCGTCTCCTGAAATAGATAATTCTTGGTATGGTGGTTCTTGGATTCCCCAAGCCATTAGAGTGCACATACTCTTTCCTTACCAAGTCTCGAACTCTCTGGTCTTCAATGGGATGAGTCCAATATGGTGCTCAATTCCTGATAGATGTCCTCATAGGGATCGCTTGAACCTCTCAAGCCTTCTATCTCTTCGATGTTGCCTTATGCTGCAGGCCAGCTCGGCTTTCAGTTTCTTTTCTGCCTCTTGCTTTACTATCTCTCTCGTATTTTTTTCCATTGTTCTCTTATCTGATTCTTCCTGTTCTATTTTCTGTATGTTCATGTCTTAAAGCCAATCTATTCTTGGCTGTTTGCTTCCTCTTCCGCCCCTTTGGATCACTTGCTGTTGTTTGTTTGGAGTTCCTTGCCTCTGCGTCATCACCAATGTCCCACAGGGAAGTGGCCACTTGTCCTGTCAAAAACTATGCCAGCTCTTCCTCAATAGTTCAGTATTTTGGTTATGCTTTGTAATGATTCATCTACCAACTCAGTGGTCAAATTGGACTTCAGACTTCTATATGCTGCGGATTAATTCCCCCATCAAATCCAGTTTCCCATCGGGCGCAATCTCCGCCGTCAGATCTAGAGCCCCTAGATCCTACGATGTTCGCTCTTATCGTGTGGTTGACTTGCTCGACCATTAGCCTGCGATGAGTGGTGGTTGTCTCTCTCATACACCAGACACGCGTCATGCAATGTATGGAATCGCTCTTTTTTTGCCAAATCCGCTTACTGCCCAATATGCCTCTGATATTTCACTCGTTTGGGAGCGCGGGGCCTGCCTTTTGCTTTAGCGCTTTCCCTACAGTCTCTCGACTTCCCATGCGGATGAGCACTTGGGGCCTTTCCTTCTCGAGGGGTTTTGCCCAGCGATGCATGATTAGTGCTAAGAATGCATCAAAAATGGCCTTTAGTTCCCAATCTGGACTTCTTAACTACCCGTTTCCATCCTGCGTGGTCTCCATCATCCTCGGTCAGCGTACTTTGGCCAAGGTCCTTGTCGTTCCTTGCTAGCTACAAGCTGCCATTGTCTAGAGGTCTTCTTGATAGCTCTTTGTTCACAAATTTTTGAAGTTCTTTTGATTTGATATAGTCATAGCACTTTGCTAGTTTTCATGGATCCAATTTAGATCATGGCCTTCCCACTGAAAAAGCTTTTGGACCACCAAAAGTTGGTTTTCAAGCATCGACTAAGTGAGGGTACAATTGTCTCACTTATCCAATCTTTATCCACTTTGCACTACTCGACTTTGAACCCTTGAGCCTAATTCTGAGGTACTCAACATCTCCCCTGCATGTCGTCCTCATCTTCCTATCCAAAACTGTGTCATCCTGCAATTCATTAAGATATTCAGGTAGCAGGTCATCAATAGAAGGTAATTGAATCTACTCTTCGGGATCTTCAATTAGCGAAGGTTCAAACAATCTCAAGCAATTTGCATTTACGATTGAGTAGATGTGCATGTAAGTTGGTAGATCAAGGCGAAAAACATTCTCACCAATATTCTCAAGTATCTTGAAGGGTCCATACCTGATAGGCTTTATCTTTCTACCTTCACTTTACATCCTGTCTTTGCTGATATACAACCAGACTTGGTCACCAACTTGGAAACTATGCTCCATCCGATGCTTGTCATGCCTTGCCTCGTATTTAGCTTGGCTACTTTCCAGATGCTCCTGTACTGCCTGGTGGATCTCTTGGATTTGTTTAATGAACCTAGTTGCCCTATCCACATCACTGTGTCCCTCAACTGTGGCGTCTTTACCAAAGACACAGTCCAAGGGAGACCTTGGTGTGAAACCAAAATAGGTCTCAAAAGGAGATCTATGTGTAGAAGAATGTTTTGCTCTATTGTAAGCATGCTGCACATAACATAAATCTTCATCCCAAAGCTTAGGATGCTTGCTACAATATCCCCTGAGTAACTGGATCATTGTCCTGTTTAGTACTTCTGTCTGGCCATTAGTTTGTGGATGAAAAGATGTGCTTTTCTTCAGTTTGGTGTCCATCAGTTCCCACAGAGTTGGCCAAAATTTCCCCACAAATCGGGTGTCTCGATTAGATACAATGGAAGTGGGTAATCCAAAATGAACCCATACATGTTGAAAGAACAGTTTTATAGTTTGTTCAGTTTTAATCTGTTTATTACAAGGTATCAAAATACACATTTTGCTGAACCTATCCACAAAAACATACGGAAAATCATGACCTTTCCTAGATTTAGGTAGTCCTCCAAAAAAATCCATGGAAACACTTTCCCAAGGATGAGAAGGAACTGGTAATGGAGTGTACAAGTCTAATTTTCTATTGCTGGGCTTGATTTTAGCAGACATAGTACACCCTCTTACATATCTAGAAGCTGCCTCATTCATTTTTCGCCAATAACAAAATCTTTGCAGTTGTGCAACTGTTTTACTTACCCCAAAGTGAACTGATATTAGAGAAGTGTGTGCGTCTCGAATTGTCTTTACTCTTTCAGTTTGTGGAATGCATAAATTCCCACAATGATACAAGAGTCAGTCCTTTACATGATAATCCCATTCTTCTACTCGTTTGCCTTGACTTAAAGTTGCATATACATCTTTAAAGTCTATATCTTGAGCATATTGTTCAATGTAACTCTCATGTAACACATAATTATGCTTAAGTATAGTAGATGCATTTATAATGGGCCTATATAACATATGTGCAACTTTATTATGTATGCCCTTTTTATATCTAATGACTAAATGAAATTGTTGTAGAAAACCCATCCATCTATAGTGTCTAGATTGATGCAACTTAGTTTGGGAGTGTAGATATTGAAGTGGTTGATGATCAGTATGTATTACTGTCGCTTTTCCCATTAAGTAATGTTTCCACTTTTTCACACTCTGTACTAATGCATACAACTCTTCATCATATGTAGGATAGTTAACTACTGTAGAATTAAATGTCTCAGAATGATAAAATATGGGTTTACCATGCTGTGTCAACACTGCTACCATGGCATAGTCACTGGCATCCATTTGGATCTCAAATGGTCTTTAAAGATCAGGCAATGCTAGTACAGGTGTTGTACTAATATTTTCTTTCAAGGTGTCAAATGCTTTTTGTTGTTTGCCTCCCCACTGAAACAAATTGTTCAATCCTGTTAAAGCATGTAAGGGAGCTGCAATTGAGGAAAAGTTAGAAATGAACTTTCTCCAATATGGTGCTACTCCTAAGAAGCTTCTAACTTCTGTAGCAAATTTGGGTTTAGGGCAGTTCACAGTGACTGCCACTTTAGAGGGATCTATCTTCAATTCACCACCCCCTACTATATGACCCAAATAATTCAGAGATGTTTTTCCAAATTCACATTTTGAGAGTTTAAAATAAATTTTTTCTCTTTCCAAAACATCTAGTGTCTTCTTAACATGCTTTAAGTGTTCTTCCCACATTTTTCTAAATATCAGAATGTCATCCAGATACACAATAACAAAATCATCAAGAAAAGGTCTAAGTACATCATTCATTAATCTCATGAAAGTAGCAGGAGCATTAGTTAAGCCAAAAGGCATAACCAGCCACTCATACAATCCCTGCTTTGTTTTGAAAGTAGTCTTCCATGCGTCTTGTTCTGCAACTCTGACATGATGGTATCCACTATGCAAGTGTAGCTTGGAGAAATAAAAAACTTCTTTCAATTGATCTAAAAGATCATCTATGTGAAGAAGGGGATAATGATTTCTTATTGTTATCTTATTTAGTGCTTAGTAATCAATGCACATTCTCCACGAGCCATCTTTCTTTCTTACCAAAATGATTGGTGACCCACATGGTGATGTGCTAGGTCTAATGAACCCTTTCTCGAGCAACTCCTGCACCCGCTTCTTGATTTCTGTGTTCTATAAAGCAGACAACCTGTACATTCCAATGTTAGGCAATGGACCATCATGTTGAAAAATAATATCGTGCACTATTTCGTTTTTGGGTGGTAGACCTTTAGGTTCTTGAAACAAGATATCATACTCTGAAACAACCTTTTCTAAATCATCTTGTTGTTTAGCATTACAACCCTCAAATACATTGGTTTTATCACGTTTCTTTTCCTTTACATCCATCAGTAAGAATTGTTTGCATGAATTTATCATTCTTTTCATTTGCCATGAGTTAATGAGAGTATAAGTATTCTTGAGCTTATGAGCTATTACAAAGTATTTGATTCCCTCTTTAACAAGTAGATACTTGTTCTCAGCTCTATAGAAAATAGCTTTTCTGTCATACAAGTAAGGACTTCCTAAAAAAATTCCACATATATCCAAAGGAATTATGTCTAACTCAACCTCATCTACAAATGCTGACCCAAAAGAAAACTTGAGTTTGCATTGTCTAGCCACTTGTAGTTGTGCTTTATCATTCAACCATCCTAATGGGTATGGTTTCGTGTGAGGTGTAGTCACTAATTCCAATTTCTTTACAATTTATTCAGAAATTAAGTTTACTTGTGAGCCACTATCAAACAAAGTATCAATCTTTTGATGCTTGGAAATAACTCGAATATGGAAAAGCTCATGTCTTTTTCTCTAATTTTCTTCATCAATAGTAGATTGTGCACAATTACTAGTATATGCTTTAGAATTCTTACCTTTTATACCAATGGCTGCAATAGTTGTTTAATCTCCCGAGTCTGACCCCAAATCTTTCTGAATAGCTACAACAGTCTTCTTCTTCTTTCCCTCGAATTTCTTAGGTCTCAACTCTAGATGCAGAATCCAACAGTGCTCATCATCATGCCCATCCTTTTCACAATGAGTGCATGAAGCCTTTCTTTTCTATGCAGTGTTAGCCTTCCTTGCTTTCCATTTCTGCTTTCTTTTCTCCTTATTCTTGCTTGCAGTGGGTTGGGATGATCCTCCAACTTCTGGACTTCCATTCTTTCCTCTAGCTTCAAGATGAGTAGCTTGAACATATACCTCATCTATACTAGTGGGGTTAAACATGAGGATAGTGTACCTCATGTATTTGTGTAGACCACCAATGTACTTCAACAGAGTCTTAGGTGAGTCTAATGAGATTCCTAGAATCAATGCTCTCTTTCTAAATTCTTGAGTGTATCTTTGTACACTTTTCCCTTTCAATTGTCGAAGAGTTTACCAGATCATCATGGCTTGCTACATGTAGGCCAATGGATAGAACTGATTTTTGATTGCAGAAACAAATTCACTCCAGACAGAGATAATCTTAACATGTCTTTTTATGTCAGCTTGGGTCCTGCCTTCCCACCAGACCAAGGCAATGCCTACAAGGCCTAGGCTTGCTAGCTGAATCTTGCTCTTGTTCGAATCGATATTCTACACTTTGCAATAAACATCAATTTATCTAATCCAATTGTCCAACTTTTCTGCATTCAACTCTCCATCATATATAGGAAAAACAAATTTAACATCCAGTTGAATCAATGATGCCTTATTTTTATGTTCAGGGCCATTAGGATATGGGAGAATGCTTTCTTCTTTCCCCTTGCCTTTTGAGTGGTCATGGAAGTGAGACTCATCTTCTCCTTTGTCTTATTTGGAGCCTCATGAATCTTCATCTTTGTGTTTTCTAAAATCCCTATACATTTCATCTACCATGGAATTTCTGGCTAGGAAACTATCTAGGAATTAAGGGTCGAGCCCCATAGAACCTTCCTCTGACATTGTATTCCGAGGATAGACTCTCCCAATTTTAGGATTAGTTTCGACCGACTCTCCTTCTCCTAATTTGAGCTTTGATCTAGTTAGCATTCAACAGCTAAATCCAACACAAGCTTGTCTAACCTTAACAACCTAGAGCTCTGATACCACTTGATATGAAAATCACTCGTAAGTGATATCAATTGAATAATTAATGAATGAAGGTATTCAGACTCATGTGCTAGTGTGTTTCTATGTTATTTTAGGCAACAGATCAATTAGATTGCAAAATACACAGACACTGGAAAATGGAAAACAGTAAGGGAAACATAGTAAGAAAATACAAGAATGCAACACATTAATAAGGAGTTCACTCTATTCTCCAGGCCTACGTCTCTGGTCCAGCTTTCAGTGGTGGCCTTCTTTTATTGTGTCTTTAAGGAAGAGATTTACAATGAGGGAGCTCAACTTGAGTCTCCTGAAACAGATAATTCTTGGTAGGGTAGTTCTTGGATTCCCCAAGCCACTAAAGTGCACAGACTCTTTCCTTACCAAGTCTCTACCTCTCTGGTCTTCAATGGGATGAGTCCAATGTGTTGCTCAATTCCCGACATATGCCCTCATAGGGATCACTTGAACCTCTCAAGCCTTCTGTCTGCTTGATGCTGCCTTACACTGTAGGTCAGCTCGGCTCTCTATTTCTTTTCTGCCACTTGCTTTACTGTCTCTCTCATCTTTTTTTCCACTATTCTCTTCTCTGATTCTTCCTGTTCTGTTTTCTATTTGTTCATGGCTTAAAGCCAATCTGTTCTTGACTATTCACTTCCTCTTCTGCCTCTCAAGATCGCCTGGTGCTGTTTATTTGGAGTTCACTGCCTTTGCATCATCACCAACGTCCCACAGGGAAGTGGCCACTTGTCCTCTTAGGAACTGCGTGAGCTCTTCCTCAACAGTTTAGTATTTCGGTTACGTTGTGTAATGATTCATCCTCCAACTCAGCGGTCAAATCAGATTCTAGACTTTTATATGCCGTGACTTAATTCCCCCGTCAAATCCGGTTTCCCATCAGGCGCAATCTCCGCCATCAGATATGGAGCCCCCAAATCCTACGGTGTTCGCTCTTATCGCACAGTTGACTTGCTTGACTGTTAGCCCATGATGAGAGGTGGTTTTCTCTCTCATCTGCCAGACACAAGTCATGCAATGTATGGAATCACTTGTTTTCTACCAAATCTGCTTACCACCCAATATGCCTCTGATATTCCACTAGTTTTGGAGTGCGGGGCCTGCCTTTTGCTTTAGCTCTTTCCATATGGTCTCCCAGCTTCCCATGCGATCGAGTGCTCGGCGCCTTTCCTTCTCGAGGGGTTTTGCCTAGTAATCCCACATTAGAAACTACCTTTGTTTTCCGATCCGGATTTCCTAACTTCCAGTTTGCATCCTGCGTGGTCTCCATGGGCCTTAGTCAGTGCGCTTTGGCCGAGGTCCTCATCGTTCCTTGCTAGCTACAAACTGCCATTGTCCAAAGGTCTTCCTAGTAGCTCTTTGTTCATAGATTTTTGAATTCTGTTTGATTTGATACAATCATAGCACTTTTCTAGTTTTCATGGATCCAACTCAGATCATTCGAGAAGCAAACCTTCATACGTATCTTAAATTACTAAATCAAATCGTCACTACAAATGAAAACACATGGCAAACCCAAACATCTGTGCACATACTATCGACAGCTACAGATCTCAATAAATATATATTTTGATCATAGTTCCACCTACATTGTTAGCCACTTAGATCAATCAAGCATATATTTCAACACATCTTTACATATTTCATATAAGACCCGTCTCCTTGTTCCCTGGTGCACAACTATTTTAGATCATATCACACATGAACTAATTTTCTTCATTGCATACTTAGATCCTTGACCTCCTTCTCCTTATATAGGTTTTCCCCTTTTCAATAGCATAGGAAAATCCCTTCGTAATGTTCTTGGTATTCGTTTGACAAGATCAAATAGATGTTGGCATTATAATTCTATGGGAAATTACCATGTTAATAGCACATGGTAACCTGTTTTCCATGGTTTGGATTATGTTCATGACTTTGGTTCATGGAAATTGTTTATGTCTGTGACTGTTCTTCACAAGGGTCACGTATACTTTTCAACCTTCAAAATTTGCCATCACTATGTAAGGAAACTGTCAAATCTCTTTCATATCCTCTGTAATATATGTATCGTCAAAAAAATCATCTACAATAGTTCCATAATCATAATATTATATCCAAGTTGACATCAAGGACATATTTTTCGAGTAGGTTGTCATCAAGGATAACACATTAGCCATAATGCTAACCTCCCCCTTTAGACCTTATGGAAACCTCTTTGATGTTTGGAAACCACCTGCAAACACCAAGTCTTCTCTCCCCCTTTGACAACAAGTATGCTATCCCTTTGTAGAGATCAATAATATAAGTATAATGTCCTAATATGAATCATGAAAGATGCATATTGACTATGCTTCCTCTGCACATGTGTTGGAGCTTCTAAAGATATGGAATAAAATAACAAGAATTTATGACTCAAATACATGGCTATTCATGATATGTCCTATAATAAAGGACTCTATGAGAAACTCACCCAACATAATGGGGTTACACAATTGACCCCAATTTTACATCAAGCACCCAAAATAATGGGATTACATATATAACATGACTTGATCACAATAGCCCACACATGACTAAGTTTTACAATGATTAAAACTTCGGTATTTTTATGACCTTTACATCATAAGACATACATGAAATCCATAAAATAAACAAGGATTTTAACAATGAAGTCTCTTTGTAAAAAAACCATGATGATTAATAAAAACCATCATGCACCATATAGGTATTTGCAACATAATCATCTGATAAAAACAACATAAATGATATAATAGCAGCATGAACATCCTCATCATCAAGAAGAAATCAAGCAAATAAGCTAATGTAACATTATCATGTAGCCAAATATACAATATATCCAAGCAACATATAGTCATCATTGATAACTTATGATAGAGTGACATCAACACATATATGTTTCTATTAGTGACAACAACAATAACCATGAACTCATCATATACACCATCATGCAATACAGAGTAGTCATAATGCCAAAAATAAGCCATTAAAAGCATAGAATATGCTGCCCTTAAACTTGTGCCAGCTCTTCATCATCAATTCTGATCACATTATATCCTTCCTACGAATAAAAAAGAGATAGACCATCAACAATAAGAAGGTTTTGCAACATTTCATCACTCATTAGGAACCAATACTCTTTCGTATGTTTTGAAACATTCATAAGGGTGACAATAGACTGCACCAAACAAACTCCAGAAAAATAAATTCCAAAAATGCATCGATGGATGCATATGCGAAGCTCCACTTGAAATTTTGTTACCTCTTTATCATCACAGAAAACTATACATGACCGTCTAAGTCATGAAATACGCGCATACACAAATTTCCTTCATGAGAATTGCATATAGAATGTAAAATGTTGTTTTCTCATAGCCACAACTCCCCCTAAGATCATACACCACTAACCTTGTGGACTTGACAGTTTCATTGTCCCTTAAAAAATACCATCAAATATAATAGATTGTAATGGGGACAATTTACCCTTACTAAGAATTTGAGGAAGAGGAGTTAGTCCTATTATTTCTAGTATTCTTTTTTAGTACATATAATTTATTTTAATTTTGGTATCCTTTTTCTATAACTTATTGCTGAAATATGTAACTATGTTTGGTATTCATACATGTACATGAGCCACAATAGAATTTATTTATCAAATGAATGAATCAATTATTATTATTATTATTATTATTATTATTATGACATATTAAAGCACGGGTTTCATGCGTGGGTCATCATGTTTTAGTACAAAGTCCCCATTAATGACTTCTAGGATTTATTGAGTCATTAGAATTATTGTCTGTTAAAATAAACCCTTCTTGGGCTTTTGAATCATGCAAAAAGAATTATTATTGAGTCAAATATACTATTTGTCCCCTCCACATCAAGTCATCCTCGAGAAGGACAATTCAACCCCAGCGGAAGGCTATACATACAATGTAGTTCAAATTCTTTTGGAGAAATTTGTTAGAGTCGGTCTAGTTATCCCTCCATCAAAGATCAAAAGCTCTTTTTTGCATTTCATGTTTTAGGTGTCCCATCCGTTTGATCAGTTGCATTTCGTTAGGCATTCCATAACTCTGATGGAGTGGTTGTGTGTCATTCATTCCCCTCGTGCTTGGCACTGTTGGTTCACGTTTATTCATTAAAATAAAGTTTTTCAAGGTCATACACAATCATGTTTTAAATTTTGAGGTTTTAGGTCTAGGGTTGAGTCATTTTTTGTCTTGCAAAGTATTAGGAGACCAACAGGCCAGAGGGATGTCTTTGATAGATCATCATTCCAATAATTTTCATTATTGTACAGTTGAATTAGCACTTCTCTTCAAAACTCCGTTTTGAAGATAAGTCGCCTTCTCATTTTTGTAAGAAATTGTCAAAATTTTCAATCCTTCAAATGTTCAAGTTGTAGCCTTGGTCTCCTTTGCCAGAGCATGTTACAACTATCCCTTCAAAGAAAAATCAACAAAGAGCTTCAGTCCAAACCTCAGAAAAGCAAAAGGAAATAAAAAAGCATCATTGTATTAATAGACCAAAAGTGAAAGTGCCCAAACTTTACAAAGTGGGCTTTGAAGTTAATTTATTCAAATTAGATATTTTGTGGGTGTATATAAAGTGAAATAAGTCTTTTACTTCACCACATATCCGAGCAAGAAGCATTGTCAAGATTGGAGGGCGAAAAAACCGAGTTTCAAACCCTAGAGGCAGAGTGAAGGTGCGCGCTACGCATAGGATTGGTGCGCTACGCACTGGGTGGTGGGCTACGCATTGGGCGCGCACATACTGTGTAAATTAACACAGGCGCTACGCACAGGGAGGTGCGCTATGCATACAACTGGCACGCTACGCATCCATTCTAGCGCTGTGTTTTGTGCCTAAAACTTATCAAATCACCCCGGTAACTACAAGTAGGTGTCTTCTTTGACTCAAGCATCAAGTTGAATGGTGTTTAATGTGTGTTTGAAGAAATGCAAGTGATGTTTGGTTTAAGAAAATAAATCAAACCCTAGGCCCTTATTGAAACTTTGTATAGGGTATTAAAAACATTGTAAACATTGTAGACATCAGCACTTCATATCGCAACATCTTTGTGATTGTTCTTATGACCAAATATACCAAACAAAATACCTATTATGGAAGAATGTTTATGATGCTTCAACTCGCTTTTTGAGGATACATTTAAACTGAGATTTCTTCACACCTATAGCATACACATTGTAGTCCTCCTATTGCACCTATTTTGTTCTCAAAACCATGTCAGATACAGAGTCATCTTATGAGCAAGAAAATGAAAGTGATTCCACCACAGAGGGAAATGCGCCACAAAGACCTCTTAAAGGTGGCAAAGGTGGTAAACATCTCAGAGAAGAACCCACTTCTATGGCACAATTGCAGGCTTACCCACTTGCCATGGATTGCTTTCGCCACCAATCATGCTATCATTTTTGTGAGCTAATTTTACAGTTTCAACATCATCCTGAATTAGCTCGCTTGTTTGTTCTCCATTTACATGATGGCCATGTGAACCTTGCTGGAGTTAATTTCATTTTGTCACCAGAAACCATTGCAGAGGCCACGGGAATTCCGAATATCGAGGAGCAATGGAATAAGCGTCAGCAGCTAGAGAAATCATATTATGAGCCATATATTAAACTAGGGTATATAAGGCACTTGAGTAGAGTTTTTCCTTTCCACTACCTGAATGATCAGTTTGCACCTTTGATGAAACTTATCATCCGATATTTTAGTTGTGAGGGCAGATTCTCACGTCTTTATGCATATCATGTTTGTTTATTGATGCATTTTACAAGGGTGCACCTAATGAACATCCCATATTTTATGTTTCGCAACATAGAGAGGATGGTGCCTTTAGTGCAAAAGAAGAGCCCATCATAGGAGCACAGGAGCATATACCATTATGCATTAATCAAAATCGTGGTGATTCATCAACTGACACAACATGACATTACATGGGAGGATTTTATTGCTCGTGACATTTTCACAGCGCCTCAGCCACCACCAGAGTTGGTTCATGATGAGGGTGGGCCTTCACAGCAGCTTGACATTCCCGAGACTGAGCATGTTGATGCTCCCGTATATGTGACATATCAGAAAGGCCACAGGGCCTTATTTGCAGCCGCACGATGAGTACTATCTCCACCCTGGGTGGAAGGGGTCTCATTGACTTCATCAGCACAACGAGTATTATCTCCACATCATGTGGAAGGGGTCTCGCTTCCATCTACAACACAGGTACAGATTCGCTTCCATCTACAACACAGGTACAGATTCAGGATAGGGGCAAGAGACCCATGGTTGACGAGGGTCCTTTAGGAGGCCAGGACACAAATATCATTGATGTTGATGCTAGCTCTCCTAGTTCCGAGCTAAAGGAGATTATCCGAGAGAAAAGGGCTGAGAACGAGTCACTGCAAAAGAAATTATAGATGGATAAATGGGTGATCAACTACCTAGAGCAGCGCAACAAGCAGTTGGAAGATGAGCATGAACTTTATGACCTGCGGAAGATCCGTGAAGACCGGGAATTGGCCCGAAGGAGACCCGGTGATTTGACATCTATTGATAGGGAATCAATGCTCATCCGGGTCAACACTCATCTGGAGAAGTTGTTGGCGAAAGCAAATAGGGACAAGGACATGCTTCGTCACATGAAGACTCACTATTGGGCTCGCATGCATGTTTGCAAAGCGAGAATCAAGGCCCTCAAAAGACGTTTGAGCAAAGTACAAAAACGACACAAAAGGCCTGATCTGCTTCGAGTTTTGGCCGAGGCTTCACTCGTTGAGGATGATACATGATGGAGGATCTTCACTCTAATTTTGGGCACATTTGGAGAAAATTTTGTCATTTCAAAAATTTTGGCTTAAGAAACAGGTTTTTGGGTTCTACGTGTAGCGCCCAGCGCGCTACCCTGAATATTGGGAGGTCCAATTGAAAAATAGCTTGTAGTTTTGGATTTTTCATGAAGAAATACACTTGTACAGCCACTTCCAAGGCATTCGATCAAGTTCTGGATGGTCAAAATGTCCAAAAACATCATGAAAACCACCTTGCTGCCACCTTTTCCAACTGTAGGTAGTACCTCTTGGAGAATTCAGTTTTGAGGGAGCAAATGAGCTCCAAATTGGAAAATGCCACTTGGGTTGGAAAGTAGACATCCAAGCCTTTCCCACGAGCTATCATGAGCTCAATTTGGATGTCAAGAAGTGCTCCAAAAATAGGCTCAAAGAGGCGCTACGCATAGCGATCAGGGGCGGTACGCATACAGTTTTTGGCCTAGATTTTCACCTTCAGCTCAGGAATTCGGCTAGTTTCTACCCGTTTCACTCTTTGATGTAACTTTTCACCCAATATGATGTAATTTGATGTATGTAAGGTAACATGGAACGTATCTACCATATTATAGAGGATTCATTCACGAATTAGCAAGAAATCAATGTAATGAATCAGTTTCCTTCCTTTTAGAGGCAGGTTGTTTGGTCATCTAGATTCTTGCTCCATGTTTAGAATTTGTTCAAACTGCTCCTAGAAGGAGGAGCTCGACCCCTAGAGGTTAGGGAATGAGTTAGCTTGGTCTATATATGTAAATTTTCATTCAGTAGCATAGGTTGGACTCTTGGGATAGTTTTGAGACTATATTGTACATATTTTACCAACATTTTTGGCAAAGGAAAGAGCAGGGTTTTGCAGCACTATTTGGGATCCATGTGGCTTTATGTCTTGATGGTGTGTTTCTCTCAGTACTTGTAAGTTGAGTATGTGCATCATTATCTCTATTGACTCTTCTCTTATTAAGAAAATGAAGTGTTAAGGTAGAATCCATGAAATTGCTATGCTCTGCCTTTAAATTTGTTTAATATTCTATGTTTTCTTCAGTTTAAGGAGAATCCTTGAGACCCCTTTCTCTCCTTAGCCTCTCACCAGTCTGATCTATCCATCTCACCTGTTTTAAGGCATCAAAATGATTGCCTATCTTTCCCCAAGTGGACCTCTGCAAAAATTGTGCCTCATCCCCACACCCAAAATTGCCTTTCCCTTGATTTCAACAAAATCATAAAAAATCAATCCTAAACTCTTCGTACTTAATACCTAACCTACAATGAGTCATCAATTCGGTCATCTTGAGCCTTTTCAATTATCTTTTGCCGAGTTTGACCCGGAGAGAGCCCTCTCCTGTCCTCGTAGAGCTAGCTACGAGGCTGAGCGTGGTTTGATGTGGCCTTTAGTCTTGCCTTATTTCAGCCTAAGGTAAATTTGAGCACTAACAAAATTCACTATTTATCTCTCATATAGTTCAATATCTAGAAGCTAGAAGTTAGGAAATGCGAAGTTGAAGAATGGCTGAAAAGGGGCTGAAAAGGAGTGAAAACTTTTGGAGGAAAGAAGAAGACATCAAGATCAAAATTTTTGGCTATCTATCTCTCACTTAGGAGGATTATCTATGAAGATTGAAGTTTTCTTTTGTCTAGCCTATGTTGCTATTGTTATTGATGCTTCTTGTTGCTGGCTCGAACATGCTACTACAAGTTGATGTTGTTAGATCAAAGTTGCTATTGAAGGGTTGTCCTTTGCAAGAAGGATTGTGGCTGAATTGATGTGGAGAAAGTCGTTTTCTAGGTCAAGAGTCTTGGATTATCTCGAGATACTATTAAAGGAAGAATTTATTGGCTGAGTTTTCCCCTAGATAGGGGTTCCTCCGGATTTCTACGTAGATATTTTGTCCTTGTGCTATTGTTTTGGTAATTGATATATGAACTAAAAGATAAAAGGAGGAATTAAAGATAAAATGATCACAGGTAATGATATCTATAAGAAAATACTTCTAATTTTCTAATTAACTAACATGGTATCAGAGCTAAGGTGAAGAAGAGGAAAAAGCAGTTTTGAGAATTCGCTAGAAGGAGTCTAAAGGATTGAACAAGGGGTCATATAAGGATCTTTGATAAGGGAAGAAGCTTATTATCTTCAGGGACAATGTCTAACACAATAAAGAGTGAGGAAAAATTGGAAGGAGCATGAAATTATAGGACATGGAAGAAAATAGTTGACCTCATTCTTGAAAAGAACAAGGTCTTGGATTTTGTCAAAGGAAAAGTGAATAAATGATTCCATCCTAAGCCGACAATACCCACATTATTCCAATAAAATTGCATATCCTTGGTCCCAGGATTTAATCACCTAATCCATGGTGAAAACCTTCTCAAATAAAGGATTAAGGCCCTTAATTAAATTTCATATGGAACCGTTTGTTTGACTATTCAATAGTTTGAACTTTAGTCAACCTATGCATGCCAACTCATCATTTATCACAATTGCATAGATTCAAAGGACTCTTAATAATATGGCATTCAGAACTCCTAATTTTCAATATGTGATTTCTCTACCATTATTGCATTCAGCCTCCACCATTGATTTCACTCCATCACATCAACGACTGCCACATTGTATCACCAGTTAAACCCATTCATCCGCCAGAACTCAAACCAATTAACTCACATTGATAAACTTCTCGGGTCCACTCAAGCCTAAGCCTTATCAACTTCAATCTCCACCATTGATCTTACCATTCAATCTGACCATTGGTGATGCACCCGAGCATCACACATCACAAATCTTATTTTCTTAAGGCCAAGTTTCATCCACTCATGAAATATTGCGATGCAAAGTTAATTGGTGATCCTCCACCATTTGATCAAGGCACACTTGATCCGACAGTCAGCAACGATATCGGACAAGAATCTTGCATGACATTTAACTGCCCCTATGAAGCCGATAAGGAATATAAACCCTTGACCTATAAATGTTCGGGTATGTTTTTTGAATTAAAGCCCGATCACTTTATGACCCGATATCTGTTGGATATAAGAGGCCATAAAATCTATGGCTTGTAGGACTCCAACCCACACACAGATTAAAAATGGCTTAACCCTTGTAGTTGACTGTGACCAAGAAGTTTGAAAATGATATCAACAACTAAGAGCGAGTGCAGGACTCCAGCCATGATCAAGGAAACCTGTACTCTCCTACCCCTGCAGTTGTTGATCACAGTTGATCTAACAAGTCTGTTGATTTGAAGATCCAGATCTATTCCTCTGACATTCTTCTTTCACCATTAATATCCATCAACTGAATGGATCTGTTTATCTAATGATCTAGTTCAATTTCCATGATTCACCTTTCGCAAGCACTTGGGTTTGATCTCTGTCGTTCATTTCCTGACTCCATCCTACACAACTTAATCATGGCCGCTTGTCGCAAACAATCTCATCCGTTGATATAGCTAATCCAATGGCTCTTATGCATTGACAATTCACTTCTTCATTCTTCCCTTTACTTCATTTTTATGTTGTTTCTTCAGTGTTCTTCTGTGCGTTTGGGTTTCTTCCAGGGTTTTCCTCTTTAGATGTCCTGCATCACAACTTCCTCCTAAGCTTAACTCCACATGCTCTTAACACGGTCACTCTCGAATCTTGATTGTGATCCTTCAAATGTATTCAAGCAATCCATTACGATCCTTCATATCATTGTTCTTCTCTATGTTATGCTCCAATTCCACCTGCAACCTCTATTACACAGAACTTACTCTAGTTCACATATAGGTCATAACTAAATTACTCCATACACAAACACAAACTCAAAATCGAGTTGTTTGTATTAATAAATACGTATTTACATAGGAACTTTCTCCTTGGCATAATCTTCTGTATGAGTGGCCTCTGTTTTCCCACCTACCCGTAGGCTTACAATCAAACCTCTAACTCACAATCTCTAACTAGATAACCAACTAACTATCTAACTTGACTATGCCTTTTAGGCTTACATTTATACAAAAGGATTCTATAACCAATTCTTGGTTTAGATCCATAAGCTTCTCAACAAAATCCTAAAATCTCATCTTTATGTCCAAGGATCCTCTTTAATATGCAAATCAAGAAACCAACTCCTAATCTAAGATTTACAACTGATTCTCAAATATCTCAACTATCCTAAATCTCTCATGTTCTCCAACATTCGAGAACATTTACAAATATGCCTCACTATACTTAATTAAATCCTTATTCTAGCTTCTCTCGTTAAAATCACTCAAAACCTTAATAATAACATTAATTCAATAGTTAGGACACCAACTTCCTTAAAACACAAGACCCCCTCCCCCCATGTCTACTAAAATACAATGATTCTTCTAAGCTGAATGCTCCTGCATCAGAATCCAAAAGTAGAAAACATTCATGATCTCCTAATCATGTGTCTTTATATGTTGATAGAAAACCTCCAAGGTCCCAAACTTTAGTTTGTAGTTGTCTGAATGGTCTGCAACGTTGTTTTCGCTGTATGTCTGATGTCTTATGTTTCATCTTCCTCTCCTTATCAATCAGGTTCAAGTTTTGATTGATTGTCCTTGTTGCTATTGTCAATCTTCTCCATATGGACTGTTTCATCATCAACTGCTATAATTCTTCAATCTCCATTTCCTGCACATCCTTGGGCTGGTCCACACTCAGCCACTTACTTCTACCTCTTTCTCTTTGTTTAAGTTTGTTGTTGTTATCAACTAACTCTTCAAACTATTGCTTTTCTCTTTGTAGTTGTCAAATTCTTACTCTTACTCTTACTTTTCTGCCTCTCTTTCATCCTTACCCTCTTTCATGATTATCTCTTTCTAAATTGAATCCTGACTTTCCAGCAATTGAACATCTTTGTTCCATGGATTAAATTCTTCCACAAAATCCTCTTCTACCATTTTTACTTGGCTTCTCATTTGTGCCAAATTTCCTTCAGCATCTGCAGCTAAACTTGGACTCACAAAAAATCATTAAAACAAAAAAACATAAGGCCTCAATGCCCCTTCTTCCTTTGGCAACACTTTAGTATGCTGCTATGATTTCTCCTCTTCTATCAGCATATCATTATGTTGATTCAACCTCTTTAAAGAATTCTCTAATGTACTCTCAAGACTATCAATTAGTCTCCCCTCCACATCATCTGCTCTAATGATATCTTTCTGCTCTTGTCCACTGTAGTGAACTCCTTTCTCTGCAATCAAACATTCATACTCTGAATTTCCTAGCAAATACTCCAGCAGCTCAATTTCTTTGTGACCCTTCATAAGTACTTCATCATTACTTATGATTCTTGCATTTATACACAAATTATCAGTTTGAATATGACAAGGTTCAACAGACTGAACTGTTGCTTCACATATCAGTGCTTCAGACTAAATTTAATCTCCTTTCACAAGAAATGTTTTCTGTGTTGTCACAGCTTCAAACATCAATGTCTTACTAAATTCTTTCTGCCACAATAATTCACTATTTTTCTCATTCAAGAGACATTCTCCATCATTCTTTACTTCATAGTTTTTATATTCTGAAAGATACTCTTTGATACTTTTGACAGCTTCAAAATATTCCTCTTCCTCTGCAAAACCTGTAATCACATCAAAATTATTAGATTCAAGAATATAAGGTTTTACATTCTCCTTCTGGTCTGAATTTGTCCAGCTATTTAGAACATCATCAATAATTCCTTCTTCTTCACCTAGAACTTCACCCTACTCTGGTTCACAAATGGACACTTCCATTTCCAACTCAGCTTCTTTGAGTTTTTCCATCAACCACTATACTTGCCTCTGTTGTAGCCTTCTCTGTAAATTATGCCACTTTACTAGCTTCTTCTTTAATACTCAACCTAGTCTCTGTCTTTCCTCCAGTATCCTCCTTAACTCATCAAATTGTTCTTTTATCTCTGTAATTTCCTTGTCAAGCTCCCCCTGACTCATTCTCTTTCCATTTGCCTTGGTATCATCCTTCTTCACTTTTCTTCTCCTATGGTCTTCCTCAGAACCTCTCCTATGAATATCAGTAGTCATCTTCTCCTTCTCTATCTTCATGATCTCCTTATCACTTACTATGAGCTGCATTAAATCCTCTGCAACAACAAGTCCTCCCTGCTTCCACTTAACTCACCAAGTTTTCCTTTGTACTTCATCTTTTGGCAAGGCCTTGGTTCTCTATCTCTGAAACCTCTTTTGAGCACTTCCCTCTGCTCCTTCTAGGATTCAACTCGTCTTCACCTTCTAAGAACACAGTTTTCCTCTTGTATTTCAATCACAATGAAATACTTGGTTTTGACCACCTCTTCTTTCACTTAGAAATCTTATCAACTTCCTTCATTACTTAGCAATTCTAACCACATCCTTTGTGGAATTGCCTTTGTGAGCTGCAGCAATACCTCTGCAGTAACAAATATCCTTCTTGCTATGTATGCCTCACTAAGCTTCTCTCCTTCGAGCTCAGTATTTTGGCATCTCTCTGGGTCTTTCCTCTAGAACCAATTGAGCACTCCTTAATCTAGGTTGTTGCAATCTTCTCGGCTTCTTATGATTCTATCTATGCATCAATATAAAAACCAAAACTCTCCAATATTTAAATCAAATTAGAACAAAACATATCATCTCACCTTCAAGACCTCTGCATGATCTTGTTCTACCATTCACCTGCACTTTGAATGGATTGTCATCTGGATATGCAAGTTCTACTGCACTTTATCCTTGTCTGTCTACTATTTGTCAGATTAGAATCTGATCTCATCTTTCCCACATACACACCTTAAAACATAACTCTGTTCTAAATTTTCTCAAAGATATTTTAAATAGAATTCCCTTATTCTGTTCTCAGATCAATTGTTTCAACCCCAATTCTGCTCTAGTACGAAATGATGCTAGCCTAAGCCGACAATACCCAAGTTGTACAAATAAAATTGCATGTCCTTGGTCCCATGCCTTAATCACCCGATCCATGGTGAAAACCTTCTCAAATAAAGGTTTAAGGACCTTAATTAAATCTCATGTGGAACCATTTGTTTGACAATTCAATAGTCTGAAATTTAGTCAACCTCTACGTGCCAACTCATCATTTATCGCAATTGTGGATATTCAAAGGACTTTTAAGAAAATGGAATTCAGAACTCCTAATTTGTGATATTCGATTGCTCTACCTTTATCACATTCAACCTCCACCATTGATTTCACTCCATCAGATCAATGGCTATTGCATCATATCACCACTTAAACACATTCATCCACCGAAACTCAAATCACTTAACTCGTGTTGATAAACTTCTCGAGTCTGCTCAGGCCTAAGCCTTATTAGCTTCAATCTCATTGTTGATCTTACAATTCAATACGACGATTGTTGATACACCTGAGCATTGCACTTCGCAAATCACATTTTCTTAAGGCCAAGTTTCGTCCACTCATGAAATATTGTGATGCGAAGCTAATCAGCAATCCTCCACCATTTGATCAAGGCAAACTTGATCCAGTAGTCAGCAACGATATCGGATAGGAATCGTGCATGAAGTTTAACTTCCCTTACAGAGTCGATAAGGAATATAAACCCTTGACCTATAAATATTCATGTCTGTTTTTGGAATTAAAGCCCGATCACTTTATGACCCGATATACATTAGATATAAAAGGCCATCAAATCTACGGCTGCGGGACTCCAACTTGCATGCAGATTAAAAATGGCTTAACCCACGTAGTTGAATGTAACCAAAAAGTTTGAAAATGAGGTCAACAACTAAGAGAAAGGGAAGGACTCCAGCCATGATCAAGGAAACCTGTACTCTCCTACCCTCACAGTTGCTAATCACCATTGATCTAACAGATCTATCGATCTGACGATCAAGATCTATTCCTCCGCCATTCTTCTTCTGCCATTAATATCCTTCAATCTAATAGATCTGTTGATTTGACAATCTAGATCAATTTCTATAATTCACCTTCCGCAAGAACTTGGGTTTGATCTCTACAATTGATTTATTGAATCCATTCTATGCAACTTAATCCTGGCCACTTATCGCAAATAATCTAGTCCTTTGATCTAGCTGATCCAACTGCTCGTATGCATTGACACTTAACCTCTTTTTTCCTACCTTTACTTCGTTTTTATGTCATTTCTTTAGTGTTCTTCTGTGGGTTTGGGTTTCTTCAAAGTTTTTGGTCTTTAGATGTCTTGCATCACAACTTCCTCTTGAGCTTAACTCCACATGCTCTTAAGACAGTCACTCCTGAATCTCGACTGTGATCCTTCAAATGGATTCAAGAAATCCATTACGATCCTTCATATCATTCTTCTTCTCTATGTTATGGTCAAATTCCACCTACGATCTCTGTTACATAGAACTTACTCTAGATCACATACAAATTATAACTAAATTACTGCATACACACACATCATCTTTGAATCAAGTTGTTTGTATTAATAAATAGGTATTTACACAAGAAATTTCTCCTTGACCTAATCTTCTGTATCAATGGCCTCCATTTTCCTACCTGCCCATAAGCTTACAATCAAGCCTCTCACTCACAACCTCTAACTAGCTAACCAGCTAACTATCTAACTTGACTATGCCTTTTAGGCTTACATTTATACAAAAGGATTCTATAACCAATTCTTGGTTTAGATCCATAAACTTCTCAACAAAATTCTAAAATCTCTTCTTTATCCCCAAGGATCCTCTTTAATCCACAAATCAAGAAGCCAACTCCTAATCTAAAATTTACAATTGATCCTCAAATCTCTCAACTTTTCTAAATCTCTCATGTTCTCAAACATTCGAGAACATTTACAAATATGCCTCAATATACTTAATTAAATCCCTATTCTAGCTTCTCTCATTAAAATCACTCAAAACCTTAATAATTACATTAATTAAACACTTAGGAAACCAACTTCCTTAAAACACAAGACCCCCCTATGTCTACTAAAATACAATTATTCTTCTGAGCTGAATGCTCCTACATCGATAAACCTACCGAAAAATCTAGTGATGCAAAAAAATTGGAGTTTAGAGAGTTAGAAATATTAGCTATGACGCTTGTGGAGTATCAAGGAAGGTATGTTCCGATGATTATTTTATTATCTTTTCATTAAAACTCAAAAGCCTTTTGCATTGGAAATTTAGATAATGATGAGGATTTATAATGAAATAGGAGAGATTAATAGGAAACACTGATAATTGTCATTCGTATGTGTAGGAGGAAGGGAAAACGGAAGGCGGCCATTCCAAGGAAAAAGACAAGGATGAGCTAACTGCTATCCCTTTGACAGGAGACCACAAGCAACACAAATCAAAACGGATCAACCCAAGAAAGGGAGCGGAGATACCAGCACGGAGCAAAAAAAGAAAGAAGTAACGCAGGATTAACAGATTTGCGAATCCCTCAGGATCTAAGATCCCGAGGGATCGCTATTTTTTCTATTTTTTGTATCTAGATATCTTCGCCATCTTCTTTATAAAAGGGATAGCGCGGTTGGCTAGCGGGAGGACAGTTCTATATAATTTCGTTTAAGGAAGATCAGAACTATGATCTTTATGTTCTGTTGAAGACTTGAGTTCCTATAATTTTATTTCATGCCTTAATACAGACTTGTTTACTCTTTTATCTTTGAGCCTGGATCAATATTAAGTGGTGTACCCCTGGAGGCTAAGGGCCTGACCCTGGAGGACACTTGCTCTTGTACCATTATGCTTGGTTTCTGTGTGGTTTGTTCATAGACGTAATCTGGTAATCTGCTGTGTTTTAAGAACATTATATTACATGCTCTGTTATGTTTAACTCGTTTCATGTTCCTGTAAACCAAAGCTTTATATTGACGTTGTGTCATGTTACCAATCCTTTAAGTGTTGATTAATCTTTACAGGATACTATCACTCCATTATAGAGTTCATTACGATTTTGTTTAGCATTATAACAATTATCTTGAAAGGTCTGATTTCATATGATCATTGAATGTTACTGTTTTCATCGTGAGATGCAATCGTATGCATTTATTTAGACCAATAATAGAAGTAGATTAAGCATGGTGTGTTTCTAAGGTTGTAATCGGTAGTGTTGTTCCATAGCATGGGTACATATTTTAAGACTGAAGGATTGATGTTTTGATGGGAGTGATTAAATAGAATTATAGCTTGATGAACTTGGTTATTGCTTATTTCAATTGCTGTTCCATTTCTGAATTGCTGTTCCATTTAGTTGTTGTTCCATTTATTTGCTGTTCCATTTTAATTGTTGTTCCATTTCAATTGTTGTTCCATTTCTAGATTGCTCATTTACTGCTTCTTAAGGACAGTCTCAGGCTGTAGTGAGTATCAGTATCTACTATTTGGCTCCTTGACATCTGATCTGCTCCCATCAGCTATGAAAGGGATGGGTTATTGCTACTAACCCCTTGGCTGATGCGTTGTTCTATTTCATTGTTATTTCCTTTACTTGTCGCTTCATTTCTATTCATTAAGAACGATCTCAAGCTGTAGTGAGCCCCAACATCTACTACGTAGCTCCCAGACCTCGGATTTGTTCTCATCAGTTATTAAAAGGATGGGTTATTGCTACCGAACCTTTGACTGATGCAATGCTTGGTGTGATTTGGCCTTTTGAAGTAGCTAAGTTGTATATGCGCATTGATTTACTTTTTTAGTTTTAATTAGCTGTACTACGAGCATTACTCTGACAAGTGCTAAGCCTCAGACTGAGACACTCTTTGAAATAAACAGATGTTCCTGGATTGACATATTAATGTGAGGTAACTAGAGGTGAAAGAGACCCTTTTTATAGCTCTATATTTTGGCGTCGTTGCCTGGGAAAGAGTGTAACCATTTGTCTTTTTCAGGGTAGTGTACGAACCTACTAGGGAAGAATTGGGTTTTGAAAATGGAAGGTGAGAACCTACGTGCGGAGCATGTAAAAGCCCTGCTCCTTTGCCCACTTTCCTGCAGATTTGTTGCTATCTGCTTAAGATTTAGTAGTTAAATTGAGTGCATGACTAAGCAGAAAAAGTCGGAGAAAAATCCCAAACCTTTGCAAAAGCCAGAAAAAGCTAAGGGGCCAGTGACCCTTGGTCGATCAACATGCATAGACGAAATCTATTAGAAAGACGAACCTCAGCCATCAGTAGGACCCAGGAAAGTTACTTCCAAACAACCTACTAGTTCCCTTCAGGCCATAGGTTCACCATCTGAAGCCTTCGCTGAGGTACATAGTCAAACTAACGAACAAGACTTTCAAGAAATTGAAAATTCTATTCTAGAACGACTGCAAGAAGGGAATTTCAGTAATCTTTGTGAAGGATAAGGGGAAACAGGGGAAACCGGGGAGCCAAGATCTCCTCCTAGGATAACTCAACCATTGAATAGCCCAGATAAAGGGAGCGCGGTAAAAATTATTATTGAAGAAACCCTATCCCCTCAGACAGAAATCCGAGATAGAGCAAGTGCTATTAAAATTTTTCCTGTTAAAAACATTCCTCCTCAACCTAGGAATACCCTCTTAGATATTCCGGAAGGTTATTGGCATATATTTGACCCGATGGCTCAAAATCCGCCAAACACCCAAACCTCTACATTGCAATACCCCATAGTGGATTCCACAACAAATGCCCCTATGAAAGCAATCCCCCTTCAAATCATCCCTACATTTCATGGACTTACATCAGAGGACCCGGATGCATTCTTATTCAAATTTGATGTACTATGCAGGGGATATGATTACACCACTGACCCACAGAAACTAAAATTGTTCCCCTCCACTCTGAAAGGGGCAGCTTTAAGATGGTTTATGGGATTAGGTGGTGGGGTTATAAATAACTGGGAACAATTGAAAGAATCTTTTCTGAAAAAATATCAAGACTACTGCAGGTCTAGAGAACTAAAAGATGAATTATTCCAGATGATAGCTAGACGAAACGAAACATTAGAAGAATATGTGGAACGTTTCTAGTATAATCTACATAGATCTCCCTATGCATCGCTGCCCTTGCCTGATAACATGTTGAAAACAACATTAATAAGGGGCATGAAAGAACAATGGATTGAAACATTAAACATTATGGGGAAAGGGGATATTTATCAGGAAAGTTTTGCTGACATAATTGATCTATGTATCAGGAGTTCGAGAGGCAGTACACGAATCAAACCAGCAGAACATGATCGGTTTGCAAGAATAAGTAAAATTTCATCAGAAGGAGTAACGCATATGGAAATTGGAAATTTATTTGAAAATTTTAAAACTGATATACTAGGAACACTAACTACACAATTGGACATTTTGCAGGCTAAGTAGAAACAAATGGAGGCAGAACAGAATTTGGCAATCTTCTGTCCCAGATGCAGGAAGAAGCATAGCCATAAGGAGTGTCCATTAGATACAATTCAGACATGCACCATCTGTACAAGGGATCACTCTACAGAAAGTTTCCCCTCATTACTTGGACTGAAAGCGGTATATAAGGAAGCAGAAGAAGAACCAGAGGCAATATATCTACTCAACCAGCGTCGTCAGTGGCAGCCGCAAAAAACTGGTATGTTTTCAGACCCAGCTTCTTCTTTTCAGTATCCGCAGTACAATACTCAACAGTATAATACATGGAAAAGTCAGTTTCAGCCCCCATTTCCAAACTGGTCATCACAGTCGTATCCTTTTGCAAACCCATGGCTAAATCAGACAAGCCAATTTGGTTGGTCGAATCCTCCTTATCCCCCACCATACTGGCAGAACAACCCATACCCACCGCAATGGACTCCCCCCACTTCACAAGGTTCAGTCTAATAGACTAAATGGCAGAGACCAACACAACAGCCAGTAGGAAATATTCGTTTCCCTCAACCTACATTGCCAGCTTTACAACAAAACCCTCAATCTAATCTGAGACCCCAACTCCCAACCTAGCCCAATCCCAATCCAAATAACAGACCAGTCCAAGCACTCCAAATTTTATAAACACTAGAAGAAGGACCCGATCTGAGGGAGTGCAATGATCTTCAGCTAAGATCTGGGCGTATTATCCAAACAGAGGGAAATAAAACAGTTCAGATTGAAGATCAGTTACCTAGAGAGCATTTGTCACAAGAAGAGGATGTAAATAGACAACAAACTCAGAATCAAGTAACTACATCCTCTCCCCTGTTCCCAGAACGTTTACTTATACCTCGACCCATACAACAACCTAATTTCGACATTCTGGGAGAATTACAAAAATTGTACATAAAAATGCCATTCCTTCAGGCCATTCAAGACATCCCGATATACGAAAAAACTATTAAGGAATTGTGCATAAAAAGACCAAGAAGGAATATAATAAATAAACCAAGAGTTCAAGTAGTCGGTACCTTCTCTGACTTATTATCACGAAAGGAAACACCTATTAAGTATGAAGACCCAGGAAACCCAATTGTAACTGTTCAAATTTATGGTAAAACCTTAACCAATGCCCTAGTTGTTCTTGCAGCTGCAATCAATATATTCACAACTGCTACTTGCTAAAAACTAGGCATTACATCTGCAGAACCCACTTCAACTCTGGTAGAATTGGCGGATCGGTCTGTGGTTAGGCCGGAAGGCATACTGCATGATGTCATGGTTTTGGTCGACTCCTGGGAATACCCAACTGATTTTCTGATAATAAACCCTAAAACTCGAATTGATGGACATCCATTGATCTCAGGAAGACCTTGGCTCGCTACCACTGATGCCTATATCGGCTGTCGGCAAGGGAACATGATGATAACCAAGGGGGCAGATATCAAGAACTTAGTACTATATCCCCCAGCGCAGCCAAGCATCACAATAGTTAAAACTAATAGGCACCCTGTAACATATCTTACTGACAACATTAGATCTATATTAACTATACAAGAAGCAGTAGAGTTCAAAGACCAAATAGAAGATGATGCCATTAGCAATTTTATTAGTCAAACTGAACTCACATCTCGTACCCAGTATCATATGATAAAAGCAGCATTTGATAGCGAAGTAGAAGAGGAACCTCTAAAAGATGCACATGATCACACAATCCCTGTCACTTCAGTTGCACATAGTAAAATTGTGGAAATCGAACGTGGAAAGACCTTAAACATTAACGTCGACCTTACACCTGAACAAGAAACAAAACTCATCCATATCTTAACAAAATATAAATACACATTTGCATGGGATTACCCTGATATGAAAGGAATTGATCCTCAATTGTGTACACATCACATATACATAGAAAATGATGCAAGACCTGTTAGACAACCTCAGAGAAGACTAAATCCTCATCTAAAAGAAGTAGTAAAAGCTGAGCTTCAAAAAATTTTAGATGTTAACTTCATCTACCCTATCTCTAATAGTAAATGGGTCTCCCCACTTGTGGTGGTACCAAAAAAGAATGGGAAATGGAGAATCTGCGTGGACTACAGGGAGCTAAACAAGGTAACGCAGAAAGATCATTTTCCTCTCCCATTCATCGATCAAGTATTGGACACTTTGGCAGGGAAGAAATTATTTTCTTTTCTCGACGGCTTCAGTGGGTATAACCAAATACAGATTGCCCCTGAAGATCAGGACAAAACTACTTTTACTTGTCCTTGGGAAATATTCGCCTATCGAGTTTTACCATTTGGTTTATGTAATTCCCCTGCCACATTCCAAAGGGCTATCCTTAGCATTTTTGCGGATCTAATAAATGAAGGACTAGAAGTATATATGGATGACTTTACTCCATACGGAGATGAGTTTGATCCAGCATTGGAAACACTAGAAAAAATCCTACAACGTTGCATAGCTACCAGGCTTTGTTTAAGCCATGAAAAATGATACATGATGATGACAAAACGACTTATTTTAGGACACTATATTTCAGCAGCTGGCATTCAGGTAGACCCAACCAAAACCCAAATACTTTTGCTTATTCCTACTCCTACTAATCAAACAGAGGTACGTAGCTTTCTTGGATTATCTGGTTATTACAGAAGATTTATAGAACATTATTCACATATTGTTGCACCATTGTATGCACTAACTGGTAATATTGATTTCCTTTGCACAGAAAAAAGTGAACATGCTTTCAATGATCTGAAAAAGCTCGTATCTACAGCCCCAGTCCTTCGGGGACCAAATTGGGATTTGCCATTCTAGATATCATATGATGCCTCAGATACAGCCATTGGAGCGGTCCTTGGACAAGAGGAGGATAGAAAACCATATGCAATTTATTACATTAGCAAAAATCTATCCCTTGCTGAGTTAAATTGTACTGTCACTGAAAAGGAATTTCTAGCTCTTATACATGCTATCAATAAATTCAGACATTACATCACTGGATATCCTGTTATTTTGTACACAGATCATTCTGCTATAAAATATTTAGCAAACAAGCCTGTCACAAATGGCAGAATAACTATATGGCTGATTTTACTGCAGAAATTTGATATTACAATCAAGGATCGACCCGGGAAAGAGAACCCGGTAGCTGATTTCCTCTCAAGAATGCCAAAACCAGTCGATGCAGCAGCAGTTGAAGATCAGTTTCCAGATGAGCATCTCTTTGCTGTTGTTGTTAAAACACCCTAGTATGCCGATGCCGCCAATTACCTAGCAGTAGGTAAGTTACCGAAGCATCTAACCCCTAATGAGCGAAAATAGATTGTCGAGCGAAGTACCAGATTTTCCTGGATTGGGGCTATTTGTTTCACACAGGGGTAGACATGCAAATCAGGAGATGCGTTCGACAAGACAAAATTTTTGATATATTGAAAGCATGCCATGACAAACCATGTGGTGGACATTTTGCTAATCGTAGGACTGCACATAAAGTATTACACATAGGGTATTATTTGCCCACAATTTTTAAAGATGCAAAGAAATTTGTCCAAGCATGTGACAATTTCCAGAGAGAGGGACGCCCTAGTCACTCGAATGAGATGCCTTTGAAACCACAGTTAGTCATTGAACCATTTGAGCGTTGGGCTCTTGATTTCATGGGACAAATCAACCCACCATCAAACCAAAAATCATACATTTTGGTGGCAACAAAATATGTCACCAAGTGGGTTGAAGCAGAAGTCTTGCCCAGAGCTATAGAAGAATCTGTTATACAGTTCCTGCTCCATCTATTTGTGCGCTATGGCCTCCCTAGAGAGATAATCACAGATGGAGGGTCACAGTTTGCTGGGAACAGAATAGCGGAAACACTCAACAATTATCATGTTCAGCATAAAATCACCAACCCATATCACCCACAGGCAAATGGACAAGTAGAAAGTAGCAACAAGATAATAGAAACGATTCTAACAAAAAAACAGTTGCATCACATAGACGCGATTGGGCTACCAGACTACCAAAAGCACTGTTGGCTTATAGAACAACATGGAGAAGCACCACTGGTCACTCACCTTACCAGCTAATGTTCAGAAAACAACCTATCTTTCCTATAGAATTTGAAATCCAGACATTACGAACAACACAAGAAGTTGGTTTAGACTTAACCGAGGCACAAACTAATCGATTGCAATAGATTAATGAGCTAGATGAAATTAGGCTCTCTGCACTTCAACACACTGCCCTGATACAGTAGCAGAGAGCTAAATGGCATGATGCTCTCATTAAAAACAAAGTCTTCCATGAAGGAGACTAGGCTCTTTTATATGACTCTAGATTTCAGGACTTCCCCGGGAAACTCTAGACTCGTTGGCTAGGACCATATGAAATTCAGAAAGTACATGACAATGGCACCCTTACACCGATTACTATTGATGGTTCTGGGTATACCTTTAAGGCAAACGGCCATCGAGTCCGTCTTTACCGCAAACCACTTACTTGGGAGTCCTTCTACCAACAACTACGCCAAGATTTAGATATGGAGATCTTACAGGAGGAAGACAAGCCTCCTCCACCTATAACTCACTAAGAAGTTTACTTTTCTTTACAATTTGTATATAATTGCTTGAATTATTTTTGTACATATTTTTGCAACATGTTTTGATTTTGCTGTTCCTTTCCCAAAAGGAACAACACTTGTGATTTTTGCTATTCCTTTTCCAAAAGGAACAACACTTATGATTTTTGTTGTTACTTTTCCAAAAGGAACAACACTTTTGATTTTTGTTGTTCCTTTTCCCAAAAGGAACAGCACTTGTGATTTTTGTTTTTCCTTTTCCAAAAGGAACAACACTTGTGATTTTTGTTGTTCCTTTTCCAAAAGGAAAAACACTTGTGATTTTTGCTGTTCCTTTTCCAAAAGGAACAACACTTGTGATTTTTGTTGTTCCTTTTCTAAAAGGAACAACACTTGTGATTTTTGTTGTTCCTTTTCCAAAAGGAACAACACTTTTGATTTTTGCTGTTCTTTTTCCAAAAGGAACAACATTTGCGGTTGTGCTATTCCTTTTCCAAAAGGAATGACACTTGTGATTTTTGCTATTCCTTTTCCAAAAGGAACAACATTTGCAGTTGTTGTTGTTCCTTTTCCAAAAGGAACGACACTTGTGATTTTTGTTGTTCCTTTTCAAAAGGAACAACACTTGTGTGTTTTCACCATTTCCAAGAGGAACAACACTTTTTGATTTCGGCCGGTCTCTCTCCGAAAAGAACGACACTTGTTTGATTTTGCTGTTGCATTTCAAAAAGGAACAACACCGTCGATTTCCATTGTTCCTTTCTCCAAACGAACAACTATTGTTATGCCCTTCCTTGAAAAGAAGCACTACTCATATGATTTAAAACAGCTTGTTCCTTCTTAAGGATGCTTATTGCTAATGTTCTTTTGAGTCTTTTGGAATACAACTATCCACTTATGTGATGGAAACAAAAACACAGCATATGGAAATCAGTAAATCATAAATCACTATCTTTATAAGAAACTACCCTAAATTGGCGAAAGGACGCAGGGAAAATATATGCTTATTTATCATCTTTTGTTCCCATTGTTCTACTAACTCTGTTCTGATTGGTTATCTCTATCATGTTGGTTCCTTTTTACCTACTTTGATTATCATTCAACAATAAGATCAAAGGGTCTATACCTTCCTATTGAGATATGAAGACTTCTTCCACCATTCCTACTCTTAAGGAGTGTCGAACCACCCTTTGTGTATAAACAGGAAAGGCTCTCTATTAAAAGAAAGAAAAAAGAAGGAAGCAAAATAGGGTTCTCAAAATTGTCAAATTGCAGGATAGGAAGTCTCATTACTAGCTAGCCTACCATGATCATCAGGATGGAAGTGAAGTGGCATTCCCACTAGGCCACCATACCTGGGAAATGGTCAAAAAATTAAATCAAAATAAATAACCCTTGGAATAGGAGGTCTCACCACGAGCCGACCTACCCACTATTCGCTCCTCCCTCGTGAATGGCATTATGATGAACTGGTTACCAAGCCAGCATAGTGGCCTACAGTTTGACATTATATAACGCTTCCTGGCATACACGAAGGACTATGGTTCCAAGGGCGAAATGAACAGCTCTGCCAAGGTTATGGACACCTGTTGGCAGTAGAGCACTGTTAATGGTATTGAAGTCATATTTTAACACCAATAGGTAAGGAGATTTTATCCTCTTGTTTCTTATGATGTGATAATTAATTATATAATTACCCAACCATATAGTGCATGACTATCTATTATTGCCAATCATTACGGAGCTAGTGATAGTGACCGCGGGAGACTCGCTATTTATGGCAAATGTCTTATCCCCGAACTTCCATCAACTCACTGTAGTCCCTTACGTATTAAAAGCGATCTAAATTTCTACCTCGATTTCAGTAATAGGATGTTTTTGCGGACATGGCATATTTTCATAAGTTGTTCCTTAAAGGCCTCACGGCAGAACAGATGATGCTCCTTTATTTGATGGCTGGGACAACCTATCACATTGCGGGGGGGGGGGGAGGTAACCTCATCATTCCCCACAGCACGTGTTAGTCCGTTATTCAAGAAAATTTTGTATTCAAGCACAACACAGCTCAACGGTATGATCATAGAAAGCATGAGTTGTTGTTCAAAGTTTTTTTTTCCATTGCATACGCCATTGCATTTGAATTTGAATGAGGAATACGCCACCAGCTTCTCTGCGTTTCAACAAACAACTGTTGTTCCTTTGAGAACTTGCAGAGAAACTATGGGAGGAAGGTCAGTCCGCCGAGAACTGCAAACATTAACTGTTTCAGCTGCAGCCCGAAGGATCCTGAAAAGAGCAGGATGGTTGACCTATCTCAACCGCCTGAAGGAGTCTAATGAAATTATAGCGAAAGAATTTTTACAGAACCTACAGGAAGAATAATCCACAGTAAGAGGAAGGCGAATAGCAGTCACTGATGACATAATAGCAAGAGTCACAGGACTACTGGCCACAGGATCAATATGGACAATAGAGAAGGAAAGGATGTAGAAGGTTTTGGAAAATTTTCAGGACGAGGGCTAGAATTTAACAATCCGAGGAAAGGGGCTGCTACCAGCAACGCTAGGAAAGCCATGGGCAGAATTGGCAAAAATCATCCAGAGCTACATCACTTGTGAGGGCAGAAAAGACGTGGTAAGACCACGACATCTTAAACTCCTAGTTGTCTTAAAACAAAAATGTTCTGTGAATTTTCCTGCATTATTGAATTCACTATTGCACGATGTCACACAAAGTATGAAAAAGGCACAACACGTAGAATCCGTTGTTAGCCACCACGGATTAATTCACTTGATAGTGAATTATAGTCTCACCCAGTAGTAGAGCAGTTGGGAAGAACTAATTGCTATTATCAATAAAGGGACGGCCACATCTGGACGCCCGAAAAAATGAAAACGAGTTGATAGCACACCCCAATGTTTAGAGAAACAAAAGCAGGATGCTTGCACAAAAGTGCAAGCTGAAAAACAACCTGAAAAACGACCCAAAAAGTGGAAACATGACGCTAGTACATCTAAACAACCATAAAAATGTAGAAAGTTGGCAAGGCTCGCAGGGTTACAAGCAGAGCTGGAGAAACCCCAGGAAGGCACAAGCCAAGCAATAGAAATCGAAGATGAGCAGTCTGCAGAGACAGGAACATAGGAAGAAAGCAACGAGGATGTAAAGCAGACTGCAAAGAGAGGAACAGAGGAAGAAAACAGTGAGGAAACAGAGCAATCTGTAGAAACAGAGACAGGAGAAGAAGATGTCGAGTGAGAAGAACAGTCTGCAGAAACAGAAATGGAAAAAGTAGACGTCGAGGGAGAAGAGTAGTCTGCAGAGGCAGAAACGGAAGAAGAAGAAGAGGAGGCAGAGCAATCTGCAGGGAGAGAAGAAGAACATGATGATCAGACTGAAGAAGAAGGAGATGAGAAGAAAGAATTTGAGTAGTCTGAGCAGGAGGAAGGAATGGGAGAGCAGGAAGGAAGCCCATTACAAGACCCGTTAGGGGAAGATGAATTGGCCAACATTTTGGCCAATATGGGCGAATATGGCCAACCCCTGAGTCCATCCAAACTCTAGGCCGTAGAAGAAACCCAGGAGAAAGACGCACCCGAGGAATTGCATACAGAAGAAGCAGAAGTAGAAAATTTGTCTGTTCATAATGAAAAGATATTGGAAAATGCTGAGCTGGAACAACCCGTTCCTAGTCAGAAAGCACCAGAGGAAGGTCCGGAGGAAATAAGGGCAGAAGAGGAATCAGCCCAGGAAATAACAGAGCCAAGCAAGGTTCTCACCTCGGAACCACAACCTCAAGGAGAAAATCAGGAAGTTCACCACAGTCCAACCCACAGCGAGCAACCTGCTCTTCTTTCTGAGGAGTTGATGGAAATAAGGAAATTACAAAGGGAAAAGCGAACATTGTTAAACATAATAGTCAAGCTTCACCAGCAGATTAGGATTCTAAAAGAAAGGCAAAGGGTGAAAGGGACCTCAGAAATAAAAGGTTTGACCACACCAATAAGATCCCTTAAGAACAAGAGGCGAAGGACCAGAAGCTGTCCCACTGCTCAAAATCCTGACAGAAGCCAAACTCTTGTTCCTAATGAATATGAAAACAAACTGCTGTTCCAATTGAAGTAGAAGAGTAGACTGCTGTCCCATTTGAAAAGGAACAACAGTGGGCTGGAGTCCGTGTTAAAATTGAAAAAAATGATAAGATGGTTCAGACGGAGGCACCACCTTCGGGAGTAATAAGGGTTATGAATTCAAAGCAGTGCAATAAGAAAGTTCAAGTAAAGCTCCTGACCTCCACGGATGCATGGAAGAAGGACCCAAAAACAAGAACCCTTCACCAACATTTGAAGCAGGCCTAGCAAGAAGCAGAAAAGCTCAGGGAGAAGACGGTCCCCCGAGAAAAATATGAAGAATTACAGCAGCAGCTAAGGAACGTCAACCTGTCTGAAAGCCAAGCTTTCGAAGGATGGCGAAAGGAACAAGAGAAAGTTTCCAAGGTAACCCGTAGATTAGATGTAGTTATTAAACAGATGGATACCTTGTGTGCTCTATACAATGATGTCCTAGCATGTAGATCCCCTGCTAAGAAATATGCCCTATTTCTAATGGAAAGGTACTTACAATTGAAAATAAAAGCTGTTAAGGTAGGTGCTCCCATAGAAATTAACACTATAAATGATTTTATAAATTGCTGTAAAAATTATGGGGTAAAAGTGCAAAGGTTATTGTGTGAATTTTACCTGCATAACCTTGTACTAGAACAAGAGACCGAGCTGAACCCTGGCCCTTTTGTTGGGGATATTCAATTACAAGCATTTATTTCGTTTGCAGTCAATCAAATTAAATGGCTTAAAGCCTACAATGCATTTCAGAGACAAAAAAACGGATTAGATCTATGGGTAAGAGATGAGCCTAGAGACACAGAACAATTATGGAGAAGTCATAGAAATCTCATGAGGACTCCAAGAGTGATTGAAGCATTAGGACCCATGCATGAAGCAATCATTTGGCAGGCGCTTGAATTATTTTCTTCTATTAAAGACCCTGCCATTGAAGCAGCTAAATTTTGATATCGAGTATCTAATCCGAACATTCAGCTCAGAGAGCCATTCAAGTATGAAAATTTTAAGCTTGCTACTAACCGATTCCCTCTCTATGGCGAACTTGTTTTGAGGGCAGGGCCATCCTGGTTAGGATATAGGTTCCGGAGTCCAATCATTTGGCATCCTGCACCCAGATACCAAGCCCTGTATGAGATGCCCGAGGGACAGACAAGTCATTTCTTTGATCATCTAATTTCGCATCATGGGTGTAGGCCCCCACACGAGATTCCATCTCTAGCCTACTCCCTCACTGCTTTGCATGTCAACTACAATGTTTTCATGAGGCCATGAAAAAGGGTAAGCTGGGGGGTATGTGGAGTATCAAGGAAGGTATGTTCCGATGATTATTTTAGTATCTTTTCATTAGAACTCAAAAGCCTTTTGCATTGGAAATTTAGTGTTGGCATTATGATTCAGGTGTTGTCCTTGATGGAAACTCACTCAGAGGTTGGTACAGGCACTCAGAGGTTGGTACAGGTGATGGCAACTTAATCAGAGGACAGATCTCGGTACAACAGGACAAGAAAGATATATACGCAGGTTCATCAAGGATAATCCGCGTATACACGCAGGTTGGATTCAGTAAAAGCGCGTACATGTGAAAAGTACCTTTGGTCCGTGGCAGTTAGTCCTTGGAAGTTGTGCCTATGGTTTTGGACCATGGTGTCTCGACGGACGTGTTGATCCCTAGTTTCGAGGTTGATGGTATTTGTTTGTTATGGTTTTGGACCATGGTATTGAGAGAGGCCTAAACCTATATAAGGAGAAGATCATTAGGCCAAGATGAGTGCAAAAGGGTGAGCTTTGGGTGTCTGACGAAGTGAGAGGATCTGGTATTGCTGGTTGTCTGTTCGGGAAGTTTGGCAAGGGTCGGATCTGACAGCGGAGGCATAAGTAATCATTTCTAGATCTATACGCGGGTTTCCTTTGGAGAAAGTGCGTATACACGCGGTTTCGGTAAAGTGCAGTAGTGTATGCATGATAAAGTTTGATATCTCAGGTTGCTGCTGATTCTGGTGGTTGTTACAGAGTTCTGGTCTCTGGTTTGGGTTCTGTGTTCTTATGACAGGGTTTCAGTGATTCAGTATTGGGTTGTTTAATGAATTATGATGCAAGTTTAAGTTGATGATTGTATTGCAGTAATGTTTGTTTTGTACTCTTGGATCCAGTCTGAAAATTGATGAAACGTGGTCCCTGAAGATTGTAGGGTCAGCACCTACGTACTAGTAAATGGATCAGCTAGTACAAGAGCTGAGGGGGTTGTAGCTCCCTTCCAGAAGTAGTTGGAAAACGAGAGAGGGTTGTAGCCCTCTGCAGGTTGTAGCCTGCATACTGGTAAAGGACTGCACCAGTATATTGTAAAAGAAGTTTCTCATTAAAGAAGAAAGAAACGAATTGCAAGGTGGTTTTCACCCACATTGGGTTTCCACCTTATATCATGGTGTTCATATGTGTGGATCTTGTGTGATGCCCTATTCTGTTATACTGCACCTATTTACTGTTAATATGCTTAATAATGTCCTGATGCATTTACTGAAGTTTAAGCTAACTGAATTATAAGATCTCTGGGTATATGCTATTTGCTTTAGACACAGTCGCGTGTATACGCTGGTTGACTTCATAGAAGCAGCGTATATGAATCTGAGTATGAAATTGAAAAGTTTTATCTGATCTGTTAATACTGATTCACCCCCCCCCCTCTCAGTATTATTTCCAACATTTCAGTGTGGACTAACCCTTGAGGCAAAGGGAAGAATCTCACATCCTACGGCTAGGCCATCTCTTCAACTGTACTCTTTCCTCATGCCAAATTGGCTTGTGCACTGCTCATCTTCCCAACATCTTCCTGAATTTTGGTTGCTTGGAGTTGCAACTCTTGCAGATCCTTCTGAATGCCCCCCAATGTCTGCATGTATTTATACTCGAACTTCTACAGCACTTTTGTTTCTGTGTCCCGAATTTTATCTCTGATCTTGCCAAGATCACCTTCAGTTAATACCATGGGATCAACCATGTTCTATCAGATTTCTTCTTCTTTCAAGTTCCTCCCTATTGCTTCATGCCATGTCTTTCCAAAATGAAGGGGGTGGTTTGTCCCTCATCACCTCCATCACCTTATCTTGAAAGCTCTTCTTCCTCCATCTCTCGTGAAGGGGACTTGTCATCTTTCTGTGATTCACAGTGTTCTTGTTCTACCCGCTCTTTATTAGTGCATTCTTGCTCTATGAAAGCCTTTTCTGCAACTTCCTTCTTTTTCTTCTCTGCTAGCATATGTACAACTTTCCTATCATGCTCCTTTCATTTCGGTGTAGTAGAACTTTCCACGCCTATCCTTGGTTGAGCATCAAAGGCTGACAGGGAATGCCACTCTATAGGCCATTACACTACAAACTCCTATACTTCCGTTTTTGTCACAAAATATGGCATCTGGTGTCATTTCTACTCTGGATCCTTCTACTCTTGGATATAGATTTTGTGGAAGTTAGCCTTGAATGCTGCGTAGGCTGACAGCTACATGAACAAGGTTTGGGACAACCTCATATGCTGATTGATTTCCATATGGATATCCATTTCCATAAGAACCCAAACTACCTTTGTCTCTGTAAGTTGTGTGGCATCCTTTGTAGACCATAAGGAAGCGAATTGCGTTGCCTCCGAAAATCCTTCCTCAAGTGGAGGAAATTGACTATCCTTTGTCACTCTCCATGAAAAAAGAACAATTGACAGCAACAACCAGGCATAGTGGAATGACCTGGTTTCATCCTGAGCATCATAGCAGTTTTCTAGGAACTCCTGACAGAGGTACCATGCTAAATTAAATTTTATGCCCTCCACACAGTACTTAGCGAGGGAAACTACGGGCACCAGAACTTCGTTCACATGACATTTTCTCATCTCCTTCCCTACCAAGATCTGGGCAGCCAATTGAACTACCTAGTCTATTATGGAAATAATGGAATACCCTCACAACTTCTTGAGGAGGTTGTAATACCTCTTCATCCACCTTGCAAGATATGTTTCCCGAGTTTTTCCTCTAAACTCCTTAGCCAGGTTCGAGCCATCATAAGACAGCTGCGTGATTCTATGAATTAGCATGTATGGAATGGGATAGGCCCACTTAGCCACAAACATCCATCGTGCACTAGTGTGAGAAGTTGGTGGACACATATTGTATTAATGGGGGCACGGTGATAATGTAGCACCCACAGTAGATTGAGCAACCCTGATTGGTCGACACCATAGACCCATTCCTCCATCTCCAGCATTATAACACCTATTTCTTCATAATATATCCTCCGCATATTTTTTTTCGCTACTAAGTGTGGAAACTTAGCGTGGTCTGTGAGGTCCCAATCCTCCATTTTTAACAACGGGACCCTTGTGAGCCGTGGGCCTTCAAAAGGGACTAGCTATGGTAGAAGGGGCATGGATATTATAAACTTCTCAACATCCAAGTCCTTTGTGACCTTTGCTTTTCCATTCTACGAAGGGATATACTTAGGGAGCCTTATCAAGGGTTCCTCCTCTTCAACATCAATATCCTCTATTCCATGGGATTCGTCCTCATCTAGGTCCTCTACTTTTGCTGGCTGTTTATCTTTCTTCTTCTTCTACGTCTTGGTATGCTTCCTTGGGTACATGCACAGTGAGACCAGCTTTTTCTTCTTTTCCTTTGCTGCGGGTTGCTTCTCTTTCATGGAAAGTTCTTTGTCTTTTTCCATGGTCTATTTCAGCTTAGGTGACCTCGGCATCATGGGCACCATAGGCATAGCCTCTATACTTGACACCTCTAGTCCTAGTGCATTGGACACAACTGCTTCTGAACTCAGGGCTCCTGTCAGTTGGTGGTATTCATTCTCTCCATAAACAACTCGCGGACTTCGGCAAAAATGTTTGATCGTGACAAGAATTATTTCCAAAACGCTCGGCTCATAGGCTAATCTGAAATGGGGCCCTAAAGGCTTCTTGTCATTCTTACAAGAACCTCTCCCACTCCAAAGCTTATATGTTCCCAAGATCTATGTTTATGATTCATAATTTTTGGAATTAAAATAACTGGTAATAGGTGTATGCTTTTAGTTTGCCTTTAACTGACTAAATGCCTTAAGTTTATTTGCTTAACCTGAGATGCAACATATAACAGTGAAACAATGCAGCAAATAAACATCATACACATAGCAACAATATAATTATGAGTTCACCCAAACCTCTTGGGCTACGTCTCTGTGAGCTCTAGTCAACTCAACTAGGCTCTTTGGGATTATGGCTTAATTTCGTTTACAAGTTCCACACTCAACTCCATAGGTTTACAAATGAACCAATGGGCTTAGAATGCCATCTTTATCCCTGGCTATTTGGCTCTTTGACTCTCGGCTCTTGGCTCTAGCTCTCGGCTCTAGCTCTTGGCTCTTGGCTCTTGGCTCTCAGCTCTAGCTCTCGGCTTTGGCTCTTGGCCCTTGGCTCTTGGCTCTTGGTTCTTGGCTCTGGCTCTCGGCTCTGGGCTCTTGGTTCTCGGCTCTAGCTCTTCGATCTTAGCTCTCAGCTCTGGCTCTTGGCTCTGGCTCTTGGATCTGGCTCTTGGCTCTTGGCTCTTAGCTCTGGCTCTTTGTAAAGCCTCCAACCTCTGGTGGCTCTTTTGCTGTCCTCCCAACCTCTGGTGGTACTCTGGGAATCTATGGCTCTCTAGCCTTATGCACTCTGCAACTGTGCTACGCTCAACACTCTGGGAAATCACCCCTTTGCCATCGCCCCAATCTCTAGTGGCTTTGTAGCTTTCACGAGCTTTTGGTTTTGCTCGACCTCCAAGTGAACCTCTACCTCTGAGTCACCCCGACTCTGCAGACTGCCTCCTCTAGGCTTACACTCAACACTCAAGCATCTTTGAGCTTCTCTGGCTTTTCTGCACTTCTCCTGAGCATAAATCTACCTCTCTGTGTTATTAGTGGTTCACATGACCTCCAAGCAAATCTCAACAACCTTTAGCCACCCTCTCAATTGAGCTCCTTGTGCTTTTTATAATCTGTCAGTTACAATCACCTCTATCATTGAAGACCGACTATTTCATTACAAGAATCCATTTACAAATGGAAAGGAACCGATGGGCATGGCCACTCGATCATTTTTCCTTCCTCTGGATGAAATAGCCAAATAATGGAAATACACAACAAAACACATGCAAAATACATCACGGGCCTTTCAGTTGGATTTCAAATATTATGAAATCGTGTCCATAACCTTATCGGGTTTGCGCCTTCATTGTAAATTGCAATCATACGTCGCATGGGTCTGGTGCTTCCCAGTCCTTTACATTCCCCAATCTCTTATCTCCGATTGCTCTGATTGCCGATATCATACATTGCATATCACATTGGCCCAATGGACTGTGTCTCTACTCCTCTGATTGCCCGATCGCCCGATCACAGATATCACACATCGCATATCACATCGGCGTGGGTATATGCCTTTGTTCCTTCGATTGCCCGATAGCCTAATCAGTGCTTATCGCATATCGCTCATTGGCATATCGCATTTGTAATGGCCCTATGGTCCAACTACTATTCCATGGTGTTTCACGATGTGATATTGCAGCGATCGCATGTTGTAATCGCTCGGGGCTGCGGTCCTACACACTCTGCCCTTTATATGATTGCGATGCAATTATTATATTATTATATATATATATATATTTATATATATATTTTTATTTATATATTATATATTATATATAATATTAATTTATTTATATATATATATTGACAAGCCCCTTTTACACACCGTTGATTAAGCCGCTATCTTTATTAAGGTTTGTGTATAAAGCATCCATCTCCATGATCCTCCACTTTCGAGCCTTATGCTTACCTAGATTGGATTTTACATGCATTTGTGCCATTTTAGAACCTTTTAACATTTTACCTCTATAAGAAGATTTTTCTTGGACTTGGAGGTTTATGCTAGATCCATTTTGGATCACGCCTTCCCACTGAAAAGCTTTTGGGCTCCAAAATACTGATATACTGATCTGAACAGTAAATGAGAGTACCTCACCCTCTTCTTTCAGCCTCCATACACTTGCCTTGCATAGTGCCTCTGAACCAAAGCCTTTGAACAGTCCCTTCCTGGATGTGCTTGTCCTCTTGGGAAGAAATGTCTTCCTCCTTGACTTCCTACAAAACTCCTGCTGAGAAGGTCACAAAAGGTAGTTTGAACTTCTCTGCCTTGATCATTGATCCAAGGTGGCTCAACCCAATGTGAAGGTACATCTACATCAAAAAAAATCATTTGTACCTGTTTGACATACTGTTAACAACAACTAGATTACAGACAACAATTTGATGGCTTAAACTATTGCTTCATCAAAAGAAACAGATTTCACATCTTGTGAACCCCTCCATGTCTTTACATCTACATACAAATGATTGACTAGATAACAAGCCAACAAAACATGCCTCTAAAACAATTGACCCTTCAAGTCAAGCATGTAGAAAAATAATTCTATAGTTCTTTTTCCAAGATGAAATAGTTTATCAACATCTCCATGACAAAATCAACTTTTCTAAAGTCAATATTGCATTATGTGCATGTTTACAACAAAGTAATCAACCCTTCAAGTTAATCACACATACATGTTCAAATACAAGGGAATCATCAACATCCCTGTGTTCATGCATATCATGTTTATGCATGCATTTCACCTTTCAACTTTCATTTAAGCACACTATACTTTTGAAGCTAAAATGAATATAATGTTGTAACAATAAAGTGAGTCTCCTACTCGACTTTTCCATTCACCTTCTTGTAAAACCCAATCCATTTCAAAGGTGCTACCTTTGCCTGCACATCAGCATCAACATGTGAATCATCCTGAAACACATCAATCATGGAATATTTCTTTCCATTCCTGCCATTTTCTCTTTCTACCTTCTTCAAGTTTCATGGAAGCATTGTTGGATTCAGAGTCCAACATTTTACAGCAATATGCCCTTGCTTATGGAAGTAAGTGCAACACATGTGCATCCTCTTGACAACATGATTTGCCTTGTCCAATGGACCTTTGGCTTCTTGCTTCTTTTCCTTCAAAAGTTTCCTGTATGTGGCCATTCTCTTCCAACATCTAGAAACATTATGGTTATCCAAACCACAAAAGGAACATGCAATTTTTTTCCCATGCTTATATGGAAATTTATAGTGCTTTACATAATCAAAAATAATATGATTAGAACCAAATTTATGCCTTTATTTTTCACCTTTATTACCTTCATGAGGAGGTGAATCAAATGAAGAAGTGGCTCCCTTTGGAACACCATCAATCTCTTCAAGGCTTTCAGAGTTTCCACAACTCTCTAGTTTAAGTGTATGCTTATGAACACCTTCTTCTTCAAAGTGATGTTTGAAGATATTGCATTCCCCATGAATACAATATTTACACTTATGAGGTAGAAGACCTAACATGAAACTCCTTCTAGGAACTATTTCATTTGCCTTCATGGCAGCTTTGGAACTTTCTCCATAAGATTGTCCATAGCCAAGGCCCAAATACTTAGGCCTTTCCTCAACCATTATTGGCTCAACAATACCTTGTGCATGTTTTCCCAAGCCTTTTCCTTCATAGCCCATCTTGGAGATTAACTTGGAACCTATGCCTCTGGTATGTGTTTCAAAAGATTCTTAGAAAACTTTGAAGACAAACAGGAATTGTTTACCTCTTCTTCAAGCTGATACTTGACCAAGGTTTCTTTGGAAACAAGGAGTTGTGTCTCCAACTCATGCATCCTTTCCAAGCTCACATTTGCAATATGAAGTTGGCCTTCCACTTCCTGCGATTTGTTAGAAAGCAACTGCTGCTCTTCCTTCATGGAATTCAACTGCTCTCGAAGTTCGATGCTCTTCCTTCCATCCTCGTACATTTCTCTCACCATATCTGTCATGATGAACAAGTCTTGCTTCATGTCTTCATCAAAGAATCTTATGATGAAGGAAGCATTTGAGGACTCACTTGTAGAAGTAGTCATTATCAAATTGAACAAAAGAACTTCAAACAAGATTAACAAAGAGCTTATTCAAGCAACCTTTTGCAACAACCTCTTGTGCCTCAAGGATTGCTTTGAGGTCTTTTGGGATAAGGAGAATGCCCTCAGCCCTTCTTCCTTCTTGTCCTCTCCTGGACTTAGCTATCAATAGCTTTCTCTGAACCTTTGCAAACTCAAACAACAGTCAGTTTACAAACATCAAACAATTAATCCTCGATTGTTTAAACACCTTCCAAGTCAAACAAGCATATATATTGCTCTATCAATCAAGCATTCAAAGCATCATGATATAACCTGCTTCATGATACAACCTGCTATGGTATAACTTACTCTGATATAACCAATCTGATACCACAATCTTTGAAGGTGGGGTTATCAACCTGGAGCTCTAATATAACCAGCTCTGATACCACCCAATCTGAAATGGGGCCTTAAAGGCTTCTTGTCATGCTTACAAGAACCTCTCCCACTTCAAAGCTTATATGTTCCCAAAACCTATGCTTATGATTGATAATTTTCAGAATTAAAAGAACTAGGAATAGGTGTATTCTTTTAGTTTGCCTTTAATTGACCAAATGCCTTAAGTTTATTTGCTTAAACTGAGATGCAACATATAACAATGAAACCGTGTAGCAAATAAACATCATACACATAGTAACAATATAATTAGGAGTTCACCCAAACCTGTTGGGCTACGTCTTTGTGAGCTCTAGTCAACTCAACTAGGCTCTTTGAGATTATGGCTTAAATTTTTTTACAAGTTCCACACTCAACTCCATAGGTTTAAAACTAAACCAATCGGCTTAGAATGCGATCTTTATCCCTGGTCATTTGGCTCTCTGGCTCTCAGCTCTCAGCTCTGGCTCTCGGCTTTGGCTCTTGGCTCTTGGCTCTTAGCTCTCGGCTTTGTCTCTCAGCTCTAGCTCTCGACTCTGGCTCTCGGCTCTTGGCCCTCAACTCTAGCTCTCAACTCTGGCTTTTGGCTCTTGGCTCTTGGCTTTGGCTCTCAGCTCTAGCTCTTGGCTCTGGCTCTTGGCACTGGCTCTCAAATCTTGGCTCTTAGCTCTGGCTGTTTGTCAAGCCTCCAACCTCTGGTGGATCTTTTGTTGTCCTCCCAACCTCTGGTGGCACTCTATGAGTCTATGGCTCTCTGGCCTTCTGTGCTCTGCAACTCTACTATGCTCAGCTCTCTGGGAAATCACCACTTTACCATCACCCCAACCTTTGGTGGCTTCTCAACTTTCATGAGCTTCTGGTTTCGCTCGACCTCCAAGTGATCCTCTGCTTCTGAGTCACCCCAACTTTGTAGACTACCTCCTCTAGGCTTACAATCACCATTTAAGCATCTCTGAGCCTTTTCGGATTCTTTGTGCTTCTCCTGAGCATAACTCTACCTCTCTATGTTATCAGTGGTTCACTCAACCTCCAAGCGAATCTCAGCAACCTTTAGCCACCCTCTTAATTGAGCTCTGTGTTCTTTTTGTAATCCATCAGTTACAGTCGCCTCCATCATTGAAGACTGACTGTTTCATTACAAGAATCCATTTACAAATGGAAAGGAACTAGCAGGTATGGCCACCCGATCATTTTGCCTTCCTATGGCTGAAATATCCAAATAATGGAAATACACAAGAAAAAACATTATGGGCCATTTAGCTGGATTTCAAATATTATGAAATCGTGTCCATAACCTTATCGGGTCCGCACCTTCATCGCAAATTGCAATCGTACATTTCATGGGTCTGGTGCTTCCCAATCCTTTGCATTCCCTGATCTCCGATCTCCGACCACTTTGATCACCGATATTGTACATCGCATATCACATCAGCCCAATGGACTGCGTCTCTACTCCTTTGATCTCCCAATCAATCGATCATCGATATCGCACATTGCTTATCGCATCAGCGTGGGTCTATGTCTCTACTCCTCCGATTGCCCGATCCACTAATCGACGCTTATCGCATATCACTCATCGGCATATCGCATTTGTAATGACTCCGGGCTCCAATCACTATTCCATGGCGTTTCACGATGCGATATCTTAGCGACCACATATCGCAATCGCTGAGGGTTGCAGTCCTGCACACTCCACCCTTTGTATGATTGCAATGCGATATATATATATAATATATATATATATATATATATATATATATATATAATATATATATATACATATATGTGTGTGTGTGTGTCTACACACACACGCACACACATAGACACAACAGTATATATATATATAAGGTTTGTGTATAAAGTGTCCATCTCCATGATCCTCCACTTTCGACCCTTGTGCTTACCCGAATTGGATCTTACATGCATTTGTACCATTTTAGCACCTTTTAACGTTCTACCTCTATAAGAATATTTTTCTTAGACTTGGAGGATTATGCTAGATCCATTTTGGATCATAGGTGAAAGACAACGGAATTCACTAACAACTCTTAGAGCATAAAGTGTTCTCTGTTAGACTAGCATGCATAATTTATGGGGGGTTTTGAATTAAAAACCGGATGTTCCACCCAATTTCTAATAATACATGTTGTTTTGGGGGCAAAGCCTTAAATATGTTTTCCTTAAATGCCACCACCCCACTCCGCTTAATTGTCTTTTGTTTGTTAAGTCATGAACAATAACTACAATAGCCACTTTCCTGCTATGTTGTGCGGTACCTTCCCTCATGGTGCATCTTTCTATGCACAGATTCTTTGGTTGCATCTCCATTAGTCCTCACGCAGCCTACTCACTACGTTTTCCTCATGGTTGGGCAATGTAGTTTATAGTATCGCACTCCCTTGCAACTGCTTGGAGTACTAAGACTATCCTGCTACCATATAGTCATTGTGGAGGATACCTTGTCTAGAATTTCAACCTGCTCCCATTTACTCCTCCCTAGAAGGGTTCCCCATTCAGCTTCGCAAGCTGAACTATGCCTCCATCTGTAATTTCTTTGACAATATATGGCCCTAACCAATTTGCATCTAGAATTTACCCAGAAATTTAGTGAATTTACTATCATATAAGAGGACAAGATCGTGTGTGAAGCTTGATGTGGTGATTGTGCCATGCTTTTTCATGTTCCTTCTATACTTGTTGACGAAATCCTACCAGAAATCGATCTTCTTCTAGCTCCATCAATTGCACGAGTTGTTCCTCCAAGGCCTCGTGATATACCATATCCTTCAACGCTACTATACACAGGCTAGGTACAATGTACTCCATCAATATTACAGCTTCGATCCCATATACTAATCTGAACGTTGTTTGCACTGTCAACTTCTTACAAGTATTGGGATATGCCAATAGTATTGTAGGTATATCCACATCCCAATCATTTCGCTGCGCATAGCAGATCTTCGTCAGCGCGTTCTCCAAAATATTATTGAAGGCCTTAGCAGTCCCATTGGCCCACGGGTGATACAGTGTACTCTTCTGACGGTAGACCTAGAATTCTTCAGTCAATGCGCTGATCATTTCATTCAAAAAGTGCATACCTCTATCACTCATAAACACTTTTGGGCAGCCAAATTTGCTTAATACATACTCAAAAAAGAACTTTGTTGTCATAGCCTTTGTACAATCCTTAACTGGTTGTGCTTCCGCCCATTTGGTGAGATATTTTGCAGCAATGCGAATATAGCATGCACCCATTTACTTTCCTAGGGGCTGAATTGGTCCAACAAAACCAATTTCCCACTTCTCAAATGGCTACAAATATACTTGAGAATGTCGGGGTAACTCATCCCTTCGGGATTTTCTGCCAGTTCTCTGACATGCATTGCATGCCTTACAATACGCCTTAGAATCTTTGTGTAAAGTTGGCCACCATAGACCTGCAAACAAAATATTTTTCTCAATTTGATTTCCTACATAATGGCCTTTCATGGATCCCCCATGAGCTTTAGAGGGAATTCTATCCCGCTCAAAGTCTGACACATATTTTTCTAATGTTTCATTTGCACCCATCTTATACAAATGCCTCGCAGTGAATGAAAAATCATCTGTGCGCATTACTAATTCCTTCTTTTGTTGACTTGTATATCCTTCTGGTGCCAACCCCATAATCAAGAAGTGGATAATGTATGCAAAATGATTATCTCCTACGTGCACCACAAAGAGCTGCACATCTAGAAACCCTTATTCCAGATTATTAGGGTCCTTGCCTATTTCAATCCATGATAGATGGTCAGGTCTTGTATTTAACCTTCTTGGCTTCACAATGCCTTCAAATACATACTCCTGGAATAATAGAAACCATCTGCAGATCTTCCCCCCCAACACAGGCTTGTTGACCAAATATTTTAAAGGAGAATGACCCGTGTACATCTTGAAATGCCCTCCTAATAGATATTGTCTGAATTTTTGCAGCGTGTACACCATGACCAATCCTTCATGCTCAATCGTGAATAACTTTTCCCGGCCTTCGATAAATTACTACTGGTGAAGTCTATAGGATGGTCCTTTTCTCCTTCCTTGGCCTGTGTTAACATTTCACCTAACGCAATGCAAGAGGCATCCACATGTACATGTAACTCCTTTTTCGAATCAGGGAATATGAAGATCAATGCAGTGACCATCTTTTCTTTCAACACATCTAAGCTGCACTGAGATTCTTCCTCCCAACAGAATGTTGTGTCCTTCTTTAGTAGTTTCTCCATGGGTATAGTAATTTGAGCATAAGATTTGATAAATTTTCTATAGTATCACATATGTCCCAGCATCGTGTGTAGCTACTTGACATTCCTAGGGGCCTCTAGATTCACAATTACTGCAATCTTTGCAGGGTCCACCATCAATCCTTGCTTGCACACCACGTGACCCATCAAGATCCCAAAAGGAACATAGAATATGTATTTATTCATATTCAACATGACCTGCTATCTGTGACAATTATCCAACATCAGGAGTAGACTTGCTACATGGCACTTTACTAATCCAAACATGGTTTAGTCATCAAAGTAGACTTCTAGAAACTTGTGAATGAACTCCTTGAACGCTACTATGACTACACGGGAAAATATTGTAGGTGCATTCTTAAGCCCAAATGACATCACAATCTATTGAAAGCAATACCATTCTGCTGCAAAGGTCATTTTTTTCCTATCCTCTGGTGTGATCTTGATTTGATGATACCAAGAAAATTCATCAGTAAAGGAATAGGCCTCTTGCCCTCCAACATTAACTAATACTTGGTCTGTAAATGGCGTTGGGAATGGATCATAAACATACACATCATTAAGCTTCCATAGATCTATGCAAATCCTCATTTCACCCTTTTTTTCCTTTTCTTGAACCACCATCGACCTCACCCACTCTGATTCTTCAACAAGTTCTATGATGCCTGCCTCTAGCTCTTGGTGAACCTTTTCCTTGTATTTAGGATTAGGACGATACAACCTCTGTTTAATAGGCTTCATGTTCAGCTTTAGAGTGATCTTCATAATGCCCAAATCACCAACCATGCCCTTAAAATCAAACAAATTAGTAGGGAAGAGACCTTGGTATTCACGGAGTAATTCAACAACTTTATCCACGGTAGCGTCGTCCTAATAATCCTCATTTTTTACAAACTTCAGTTCTTCGTTAGTGCTAATGTTTACTTTCTTTGTCTTCAACAACACAAAGATGTCTAGGTTTTCTAATTGTGGGCCTTCAACTTCATGATTCCCTTCTACCTCTGGAATATTAATGTTTCTCATATATTCATCGTCCTATTCAGTGGTCACATTATAGCATTCCAATGCATGGTGCAATTGGGTGATCTAATATGGTTGGGTCCATGTGGAGTAGGTAAATCTCCTCTGTAGACAGAGGTGATCCCTCTAGCCCTAGAGTGGGTCTAGCCTCAAACATAACAACCTAATGAAAACTTTTGTAAAATAGAATCGAATAAGAGGGCCTACCTCTTAGAATGCTACTCTACTTGATGATGACTTCGCTCTTTTGCTTTAGTTTCCTTTGAGTTCTTCTCCTTCAAATACCTGAAACAACTAAATAGGAGACAACAACAAACGTAATAACATACAATCGCGTTCAATTTACTTAAAAGGTCGAGGAATCTTCAGCCACTAAATGTAATATGACACTCAATGTAGGAATTAGATCATTAGTTGTATTGATATAAAGCTTAGAAAGAGATACAACCAAAGCCTTGATGTTGCAGGTCTCCTACGACATTTCCAGGTTCCAACACCACTTTTAACATCTCATGGCTAGCCTCAACAATGGTATTTTAAGTCTTGTTCCCTTTATTTCCAAACCAAAACAAACACACTATTCTCCCTTTACACACATAAACTAGAAGGAAAAATCTATAGATATATTGTTGGTTATTCAAGCTCCAAAATACTAGTTCAACATGGAAAAGGAGGAGTTTATATAGCTTTGATGGGGGGGAGATGGTTCCTTTTATTATGGGAGAGGCCTTATCTCTTTGGTTTGTTCCATATTAATAGGGGAAAGGAGCACAAAATTTATTCCTCAGCTTTATCCAACCTAACCATTTACCAGACTTCCATTACAAAGCTTCTAGACCTAGAAGCTTCAATTCCATATTTAAAAAACTTACCAAAAGATGATCAACGTGAGTGATGAAGGGCTCACTTGTGCCATATGACACTAGGTCTAGCTTTAAACCCTGCAATTCTGCGTCAGGAAGGAATTTCGCACTAGCATTGGTCTTGTAAACTGGGATAAAATGAAGATTCTTTGGAAATGATGCAAAAGGGAAATGTTCTTCCCATGAAGAGGGACATAAGGGTAGTCTCTTCATGATGGAAAATCATGTAAGGTCAATGTAGATTTCCTCCAGGATCAAGGAACAGGGAGTACAAGAACAGTGACAAAATGTTGTGTAACAGATGCCCTCTAAAGCGTGAAGGCCAAACCAAAGTGAGGGGTGAAATTCTTTACAAGTAGACGTGTGGAACCGGAGACCATTGTCGAAGAACCTGCAAGAAAGAATAGATACATATACATCACTAAAAACTCTGATAAATGATACATGAATTGTGGTATGGATGCAACCATCCAAAGAAAGATCATGTAAATGGATCCAAGGTATGGGGGTAGCCATCCAACAAAAGGTCATGTAAATGGATCCAAGGTATGGGCACAACCATCCAATAGATAGGATCATATCAAACCCAAGGTATGGTTGTAGCCATCCAATAATGAGAAGGATCACATATAACAACTCATTATATGGCCCCAACCATCCATATGAAAGGGACATGTATATCAGCATGATCATGTCACATCACCTTGCAACCTGGAGTTTAGTAATCTGAGCCCAGGGTCTTGTGCTCCAACACAACCTGATGAATTACAAATTCTAACATGTGAATAGATGTGTCGAAGTCGAACATGCTATAAATTCACTTGATTACTGGTCAATGATGTGAACCATTAACAAGCGCGAGAGAAACCACCAATAATGACGATGGCACTCAAGGTACTAGTTGCACAATCCATGGAATGTGAATAAGGAGCTAAAGTCGAACACCCGAGAAATCACTTGAACAAAATCCAATGATGTGAACTTGTCATTGAGTGCAAAGAACTTTCCATTAGGGAATGCAAGTTCTAAGGTACTAGAAAGGATTCTCTCGGTCAACTTCTTGGATAATGAGTTGAAGTCGACAAGAAGTGACCTTGTCAAAAGATGGCAATGATGTATCCCATATTATCGACGTGAGACAAAGGCATGTAATGATTTTGGATGATACAAAGAATTAGTGATGAGTGTAACTGTAAAAGAATAACTCTTGAACATATTAGTGACACAACTCTGGAGTTTTTCATCTTTTGAATCCATAGGATCGGAGGCCATGATGACATGGAAAAAATAAAATGGAAAGGAAAAAATGAACGACCCAGCCCAGGAAATTCAACAATGGAGTGAGGATATCCCAATCTGACATGAAGTAGAAAGTGTCATGTTCAAGAGTGAGCTGCTGACACAACCGATGGAATTTCCAATTTCCCCCCACCATTTCTGGCAGGTACACCAATTATTTTTTATTGCAACCTGGAAGGGGATAGCATGTACTTGCATTATAATTCCATCCTTCGGATGAATCCGACCTACTAAGATTAATGAGCCCTAGGAAGGAAAAGCTCATGTTCATCATGGTGATGAATCGGATGTCGTTTAAGTTTAATGAGTCAGACAAAGGTGTAACTCAATATCTTTTTCATGTTTAGAGATTTTGAAAAAGACATAGAAAATAAAACTCCAAAAGGTCCCTTTTTGTACATTTTTTTCTCTCGAGCCCAAAAGGTAGAAAATAATACTTGAGAGAACTACTTGACCATGTCAGTCAAGGAGTACCTTTTTTGTAAATAGTTTGTCCTAGCCCGAATAATGGGTAAACATATACTAAAGTGACATCAATTCATTTCCTTTAACGAGTTCGAAACAACAAGTACTCAACAATATTTTCATATTTTGGGAGTCAGAAATGAGCTCAAAGATGACTCCCTGTTTTTATTTTCATTAATGGGTCTAAAAGGGAAAAATACTTGGCAATATTTTCATTTTTTATGAGTCAAAAAATAGCTTAAAGGTTACTCTTCCTAGAGGAACTAGTGGTATAAAAGGTAGCAACTTGTTTCCATTTATGGTGGAACTGCTAAAAAATTAAGAGGTCAAGAGGTTGGCTAGTAAAACCACTCATCGTTGTGGTTCCTCAGGAAAAGAAAAACAACCAAGTCAAAGCATATGATCGGCTAAAGAGATGGTGGCGATGGAATGAAACAACGAAGGCTTATCTAGCAGAATTTAGCTGATAAAAATGGAAATCACAATATGTAAATTGGGCATGGGTTCACTTGAACCATGGGGAACATTGCTTGAATTTTGTTTCATGTTTACACAAGCTTGAAACAAAAAACTATGCTTGAGTTTGGTTTCATTTTTACACAAGCTTGAAACAAAAAACTATGTTTGAGTTACAGTTTGCATGCCCCCAACATAATTACTCAAGTTGAGGTACATGCCCTCCAAGCTTCATTTCATTCAGCTAGGTGGATGTAATGAAGGTTCACTTTTGAGATTTGGGAAAGACTCGACTGGGATTTTATGAGATCTTAATCAAAGACTCGATTTGGAAAAGGGATTTGTTTCATTTTTTAGCGAGGTTGACACAGTAAAAGAACTATCCTCCGACATTTGTTTCATTTTTTAACGAGGTTGATATGGGAACAAACTATCCTTGGTCTCCTTGATTCGTTTTTTAACGAGCTTGAGGCAAGACAAGGAACTATGCTCTGAGGTCCTTGTTTCATTTTTTAAGGAGCTCGACTCAAGAAAAGGAAATCTGCTCCACCCCTTGTTTCATTTTTTAAGGAGCTTGACACAAGAGAAGGATCTATGCTTTGACATTTTGTTTCATTTTCTAAAAGGCTGACACAAGACTAGGAACTATCCTTGGACATCTTGATTGATTTTTCAATGAGCTTGACACAAGACAAGGAACTTTTCTCACATCCCTGTTCATGGAACATATGAGAGCATGGCTCCCAAGAGGTCCTCACTAGACAAGAGAACCACGCTCTAGGAGGAATACAAGTCAACTGTACTAATAACAGATCATGTTCCAATGCCCCCAGTACATAATGTACTATACCATCTATGTGATCATCAGCAGATGTGGAGATGGAATGGGTGGCCACATAGTTAAACTGTACAGGGGAGGGTATTGCTTATAAATAAGAACCAATAGAGGACGATGGTTGCATAGGAGGCACTTGGTGGCCAATGAACGACAATTGATTAATTGTCACTATTCTCCCTTCATTTGGAAAGAAAAACACATAGAAAAGTGAAGAAACAAGATCTCCCATGAAATAAAAATAGTTGCATCCAATGCGAATATTGAAATATAAGGGACCTTGGACTACCATTACGTCTATATAAATGGTCTTTCCTCCCAAAGTAATTGGGAACTTCGGAAGCATTGTTAAGGGTTGATTGGCTCCTCTGTTGAAAGCTAACAGATTTTGGGTGATAGGCACAAGCTGTGGGGAACCTAAAGCTTGCCAAGTAGTAGAAGACATGATGTTAAAAGACATACCTTCATCTAATATAGTACCAAGTACTACCATATTATAGGCTTGTACTGTGATCTCAAAAGGCACATAATATGGGAGGTGGAAAGTAGGCAATTGACTCCAATCAAAAGACATGACATAACTACTTGGTGGGGGTATCATATGATTTCCTGCATGCGCTATAGGAGAAGGAGAAGGAATCACATGAATGACTGGGACAAGCGGGTCACTCTTCGATTCATGAGAATCTGATGAGTCAAGAAGAAAATGAGCAGTATGATCATCATTACTCTCTTTAGGAACAGAGTAAACACCTGAAGGTGGATCCAAGTCGACACTCCTTTCGACCAATGGTTGGTCGGGAATAGACTCAAGAGAGTAATGCTAGGAAGAGCAGGATGGGCAAGAGATGAATCCAATTCAATCCCTTTACCAACTAGGAGAGGGTTAGAAGAAAGCCTCTTATAACCAACAGGTAGTTGGTGTTGAGAAGCTATAAGGTTTTCCAAAAATTTGGAAGCTTTATTCATAAGAGGATAAAGGTGAAGAAGATGCTCTCCTTCACATAACTTGAATAAAAATTTAATTTTTCCCATTTTCTTATCATTGTTATATGAGGGTGTAGCATTGACATGATATCCAGAGGTCAATGGGGATGGTTGATCCAGATTTTGAGACGATACTTCTAAGACTCTGGGAATAAGAGGACAATCTTGAAGGAGATGGTCACCCTTACACAGCCTGTAAGGGAATCTAACCTTACTTGGAGGATTTGAAGATTTGTCTACAGGAGGTGCATTTGGAGCAATAGCTGCATGGTTGGTCTCTCTCTTATCTGACTTCTTCTTCTTCATCTTCTTCTTACTCTTTTTAGACTCCTAGTTACTAGATTTCAAACTTTCACAAGGAGAAGTAGAAGAGGAAGATGAAGAAATAGGGGAAGAAGCTAAGAGGCCAACCTTAGAATCAACATGATCTGGTTCAAAAGGCTGGACAAGAGTTTGGACACTCAAGACCACCAAGGTCAAAAATAAACCGATAGGTAAACTAATGGTTAACCCAGGGAGGGACAATGTTGCAGAAGGAAAAGAACCAGGATTCCCATCAGAGGGGAATCCTTGAATAGTAGACTCTAGAAGTGTTTCCATTGGAATCGACCCTAAAATATCACTAAGGAAGATAACTTTAACTAGGAATATTTTGCGGGTAGATAATTTTAAGACACTGAAACAAAACTTTGCCTTTTCATATTTTAAGAGTTGTGAAAAGAGCAAAAGGTGACTCTAGTCGCTTTCGAAGTTAACAAGCTAGAAAGTACAAGTTCTTGATGATATTTTAAATTTAAAGAGTCAAAAAGACCAAAATGACTACTTAGGATAATCTAGGAAAAAGGATTACGAGGTAATTTTGAACTGTAGAATACCTTCCTAAGAATCGAGAAGTATGGAGAGGAAATCTCTCTGAATGTTGTGTTTGGTGTATCACATTTACAAGGTGGTAAACTCAGCTTCCTATGGATAAAGGATTGCAAACCCAGTGGGGTATCCCTTTATATACGTGACAGTACAAGGAGCACAAGTCCATACTATCGATGTCTAACGCCGAAGAGAATGAAAGTTGCTAGGTTTAAAGCCACCAGAACATGTATCTAGCCTAGACCACAAAATTTGAGCATTAATTTTCACTGCTTCCTTAGGTTAATTCAATAAATTTTAACAGTTGATCTTGAATTAGGTTTCAATTCCAAGGCCCTACTATTGTCACATGAAAACTCCTATATGTAGGTATATGAGAAAGGAAATCTTTGTGTTCGATGAAAGTTAACGCTAATTGAGGGATAGAGAGCACACAATCAATGCGACAATCAAAGAATGAAATATTTCCCTAATACATGTCCTAAATGCTCTTAATCTTCCCTTAACAACATAATATGTTTCATTTCATTTCCAATGCTTATGATGATGCAATTCTAGCTTCTCCATAATGCTCCTAATTCAATATTTTCGCTTAAGTAAACTAGAATGATGTTCTTCTTTTCGTAAAATGCAAAATGAATATTTCACATAAAGAAATTTAATGAAAATTTCACAATTCTGAACAAACGAGCATCAATTAAATCCAAAGCATGATAAATGAAACTAAAAGAAACTTCTTCCTTGCATCGAACAAATCAAAAACATAAATGCTTCAATCAAGAAACCAAGAAATGTAATCTATGCTTGGAAAGAGAAAAGAGACACTCAAAATAAGAGAACAAATGAGACTCTTTCACTCATTCAATTGAAAATGAAGCAAAGAATATGTTGCGACTGAAAGATGGATTAAATGAAGAAGCAAGTCAAGAAATTGAAACAATGAGTTAATTAACAAATGAACAGTAATTGACCTAGATGCCCTAGGATCATAGAAACCATCGAAAAAACTCAAAAAATCAAGAAATGAAACTACAAGTTAATTAATCAATCAAAGCCAACAAACAAAGCATCCTAGTCACTTCTGGGCAGAAGAAGAGAGTCTAACGGTCAAGACACACTAGCATTGGAATGGGAAAAAATTCTGATTTTTTTCTCAATTCAAAGACTAGAATGCTTTCTAGGTTGAAACTAGCCCTGATTGGCATGACTGGCCAGGCTCCAACGAGTGCTGATAGGCCTAATCGGCACGATTTTTTGGCCAAAAAGAGAATTGATAGAGGGATTCAAAGAAAAAATAAAAAATAACTTCACATAGGGCTAGACTTAACACACCAGAGGGTGGGCTAACTAACAACTTGACTTGATGAGCAAACAAACAGCTGAATGGACGATGACCTAGATGTCCTGGGGACACAAACCATAACAAAGCTTTCTAGCCAAGGAGAATACAGGAAAAAAAGCCAAGAAATAGAACTTATAAGGGTAGGACACACTGGAAATGATCCAAGAGAAACCCTGACCTTAACCTACAGGAATCAACACGAGTGCTTAACTGACAACAATAGCCACAAGGGGGTACGATGCCACTGTTTAAGAGAAAATCATGTTGATCGGCACGACTGTAAAAAAATAAACAACATTGATTGATGATTTCAAGGAAAAAATAAAATTTAAATAAAAACAAAACCAGACCTGTCACTCTAAATTCAGGACTCTAGGTAGCAGATAGTGTAAAGCATAGAAAACCAAGAGGAAAGAGTGATATGACAAAATTCAACACAAATTATGAAATGAAAACAATCCAAAGAGAGGGATGGTTCCCTAGTATGGTTGCCAATTTGCGGAGTAGGTAAATCTGCTTTGCAGAGAGATGTCATCCCCCTAGCCCTAGAGTGGGTCTAGTTGCAAACAGAACAACCTAATGAAAACTTCCATAAACTAGAATCGAATAAGAGGGCGTACCTCTTAGAATGCTACTTTGCTTGATGATGACCTCACTCCTTTGCTCCAGCTTCCTTTGAGTTATTCTCCTTCAAATACCTGAAACAAATACATAAGAGACAATAGCAAACGTAATAGCATACAATCACATTCAATTTACTTAAAAGGTCAAGGAATCTTAAGCCATTAAATGTAATATGACACTCAATGTAGGAAATAAATAATTAGTTGTATTGATATAAAGCTTAGAAAGAGATACAAACAAAGCCTTGATGTTGCAGGTCTCCTCCGATGTATCCGGGTTCCAACACCACTTCTAACATCTGATGGTTAGCCTCAATGATGGGAGTTTAAGGCTTATTCCCTTTAGTTCCAAACCAAACCAAACACACTATTCTTCCTTTACACAAATAAACTAGAAGGCAAAAAGCTATAGATATCTTGCTGGTTATTCAACCTCCAAAAAGACTTATTCAACTTGGAAAAGGAGGAGTTTATATAGCTTTGATGGAGGGAAGATGGTTCCTATTATTATGGCAGAGGCCTTATCTCTTGGGTTTGTTACATATTAATAGGGGAAAGGAGCCCAAACTAAATTCCCCAACTCTATCCAACCCAACCATTTACCAGACTTCCGTTACGAAGCTTCTAGAGCTAGAAGCTTGGACTCCATATTTATAAAACTTGCAAAAATAGGATCGACGTGAGTAATGAAGGGCTTACTTGCATCGTAAGATGATAGGCTTGGTTTTAAACCCTACAAATCGGTGCAAATAAGGAATTGAGCACTTTCGTCAGTCTTGTAAACTGGGATAAAAGGAAGATTCTTGGGAAATGATGCAAAAGGGAAATGTTCTTCCCATGAAGAGGGACATAAGGGCAGTTTCTTCATGGTTGGAAAGCATGTAAGTTTCACTATAGAGGTCCTCTAGGATTGAGGAATGGCGAGAATAGGGACAATGACAAAATGTTGTGTAACAATCCATTCCATAGGTTCCATCGACATTCTAAAGATAACTCCCTTAATCTCTTGTAGAGCTTCATCGATTCCTGCGAAGCCATATTCAAAGTTGAAGGTCAATAAGAACTTTTACCTCAATACATCCCATTTAGTAGTGTTATGGCAGAGCTCCATTTCCATATACCGGTTCATGGGAATTGTGTCCAAAGTATGGAAAAATATGTGTACCCAATCTAGCTATAGTTTTTTTCCCCGCGATTTGGTCCACTTCACTAGATGATCTCACAGATCATCCCTTCCATTATATTTCTCAGTGATTCTGGTGTTAGCATGCCCAAATAATAGCTTCATCATTTTTTTGTAATCTTTCCATTCAAAAAAACTATCCATATGTGTACCCCACCATAGTGCAGGTGTAGTGTGCAATGCCAACTCCAATGATTGGAAGCAATGATCCTCAGTGACTTCATTCTCAAATTCATCCAAAAAGACATCTACGTCAATTAAACCATCATAATATGATAATTTCCTTACCTTCGACGAAACATAGCGCAATGACTTTGTCATCATATTACATCACAATGTAGACGCTTCATGTAAGCGATTATGCCAATGCTCTAACTCCTCATCCAAATCAAAGGTGCAAGAACTCTCTCGATCCATGCAATCCTCCCATTTGTTGTCAGAATGATCCAGTCTTGATCTCGTGCAATTATTTTGTAGATTTTCTCCATTTCATCATCACTTTTTTCATAATTACGAACTAGTTCAGTGTATCGCTCCCCTTCTATAGGGTCCAAAAATACTATAACCCTAAGTTATTTTATTTTAAACAATGTTGTCCTCTTCTTGAAATTGATGACCCCATTCATGTCAATGGCCCAGTTAATTCCTAGGAACACGGGGTATGGATTAATATCATCGATGATTTCTATAACCTCAAAGTTGGCCATCGCACTCGCTCCTTCTATATTAACTGTTACTCCATATAATCCTCCCATGGGGGTGATTTTCTGTTGGTTCACCATTTTGAGCTAGATTAGAGACCACTGCAGTGCAGGTCTCCCCATCCTTTCCCATTTATTTTTGGTACTATGGTCGCATCGGACCTCATATCCAAAATTACCTAGTCCATCTCCTAAGCACAAATTTGCGTGGTTAGCCTCATCTTGTGCCCCATTCATGTGTTATGTTTGCCAATATTTCTAACCACCCAATGCCCAGTACGGACCTTCTTCTTGCTGGCACATTTATTTATTAATTCCTGTAGGCCTTCCATAGCTTTGCTATCATGCAACATTTTTATGCATGTCTTCAAAAACGTATTGAGTACAAAGGGATTGACCTCTGCGGGCATGCTGGTTTCTTGCACCTTGTCTTGGATTCCCAATGTGGAGGCCTCAGTAAATCTCTTCTTGGCTTCGATAAATGTTTCCTTAGCACACTCTAGATCAAAGTCAACTTCTTTCTCTGGCACTTTGCAGATCCATCCTTCTTCTCCAGGTTGTTTACCCTTATCAGCGCCAGTCGTCATTCCACTTCTTAACACAATGTTAATGCTTTGATGTTCTTTGTGGGGCTCAACCATCATCATCGGTAGATTCTGTGTAAGCTATTGAGGTTATACTTTCTTCTCTTGCATTTTATCTATCATCACCAGGCATTCTTCTATAGTATGGTCAAGTTGTTTGCAGTATTGACATGATGAGTGTGTAGGATTCTGGCACTTTCACACGCAGTGTCTTGGTTGTCCATTGTTGTAGCAAATAATTTGATTGTGGCCTCTACCAGGTTCTCCTCCTCTATGGCCCCATCCTAGACCCTAATAACCTCTGCACACTCCTTTGGCGCCCTGATATGGAGGCCAAGTTTTTCCTTGCATCCTATAAGTAGGTGTCCTTTCCATCATCAACTCATAGCCTCAACAGTGGTGCTCATCGTGGTTGACAAATTTTTAGAAGTTATAGAACAACTATTGGGGTGTCTAGACAAACGTTTGGAGTAAATGGTAGTTATCCGTCGCATGCTGTCCAAAAACTTGGCAAAGAGTGCACCATAGCACAACACCCATCCTTGGCCCCACTGGGGCTTCAGACTTCAAAGGGAATCCCCCCCCCACTGCAATCTAATTTTTCTACACTGGAAAATGATCTTTATTGTGCCCCTAGCCCTTACACTTCAAACACTAGAATCCCATGTGCAATTCTAGGTTAGTCTCTTTGTCTTTCGTCAAATGATGTAACTCTAGGTGTAAGCTATCTAATTGAAAGTGGATCTGCTATACCCCCAAGGTTGTATCCTGAATAGGTGATGCATATAACCTCATCACGATTTCCAAGGCTTTTGTGTGTGTTCCTATCTTCTGTTGTGACAAAGCAATTCTTAGGTGGGGCAGAAGAGAAGATATAAACCATTCGTAATGTTGACTATCTGTGAGCTACATGTTAGCTTCTCAAATATGACACCTTAATCTTTGATCTAATTCCCAACGCATCTCATCGACCCTCATCATGATTTCTATGAATCCAATTACTGACTGTGAGTCAGACTTAGGCTTACTAAAATCCTTGTTTACAGCTACCTTTTCTTTGATCTAATTCCCAAGGTATCACATTGACCCTCAACATGATTTCTATGAATCCAATTACTGACTATGAGTCAGACTTAGGCTTACTAAACTCCTTGTTTAAAGCTTCCTTAGTCTCTGCTATCATTGCAGGAATATTATCGGAACAATACTTAATATACCAGGTTAACGCGCGATCCTACAAAGCGGTAACCAACTGTGCCTTCTTTATATTTTCATTAATAATTTGTTGTGTTTTCCATATAGAATTTTAAACAAACCAAAACTTCTCTACATCTTCACTTCCTATGCCCTTGAAAATTGGCATCTTCATCGCGTTCACCATGTTGAATGGTGGTGGTGGAGGTGGAGGTGTAGGCGAAGGTGTATGCAGTGGAGGTGGGGGTGGAGGTGGAGTGGAAGGATGATTTTTTTGAGGAATCCCTTGAGTGATTAGCTGAACAACACTTCATATCAGAGTTCGTTCAACCCCTTTGTCATCACTTAAGGGAGGTCTAATCAATGGGCTATACTCTGGTCCTGATCCTTTACAATTTCTAAACAATAGTCCACTTCGCGTAGCTCAGAACATCAAGGTAATGGCATCACCCGTTTTCCACATAACAACATTTTAATCCAAGTATTCAATGATCTTAAATACTTACCTTGTGGTACTTTGAAAAATCATCACTCCTCTTCACTATAACAAATCCTCGTAGAATTCTATCGAGCCAATGATCAATAGCTCATGTGATCTTATTTTCAGAAGCCTCTAGTCATCACATTAATTCTGGAGTCCACACTATAGGATTATCGAGGTTCCACTTTCCTTGGCTATCTGTTAATTTAGCTATCCATTCATACAACTCAATGGGGAAGGTGTAGAAGAATATGTCATGTATTTCACTATACATGTACCTGTTCAACTACTTTTCCTTCGACAAGCAGTTTCTTGTTTTCCTATGCCATAAACTTGTGAATCTTCTAATCCAACCACTTTTCAATTTCCTTCTTGGTCAAATTCAATGATGCAACATCACACATCTCTTTCAAGTAGATCATGGTCCTGGCAATGGAACCATTTGTTGGCTTAGGGGGTCCTGACCTAGGTTTGAAGTTAGCTATGCCATCCAACAAAACCTTACACTCCTGGCCCTTCTAGAAAAAACCCATGTAATGCAGGTTGCAGTCTCACCCAAAGTAGTATGGGGGGATGCAAAAACCAAGTTTCTTCATCCATAGACTCCTGTGATGTATTTTAGTGCCTCAGATATGCTTTCGTGTAGATCGATTAAATCTTAGGGTTCGTCATTACACTCTGTTAAATAGCCTTCAGACCTTCGCGAAGGCCTACAATCAGTTCTTCTGGTCCTTTAACAATTAATTTGCCTCCTTATGTGCATCAGAGAGCAACCATAAATTAGTGTTCGCATAGATTTACTTAACTTATTAGTAATGATAAGAGAATTCATTAGTCTTTGCGAAGGTACTTAGACATGCATTATGTACATTGTTAGCACTTATTCAAGAGAATCATGTAACATTCAATCAATATTCCATAAATCACATCATTCATTGAGAACATACAACATTAAGAGAGATAGACAGGAATACACAAGAATTCTTTGGAAAACTATTTTTATTGATCTTCGATCTAGGATTACATATTCAAAACTTCCCTGCACACACAGCTTCAGGGGTCCACGCACTCAACTATGGACTCTACCTAGGCCTCCACACACTCAGCTACAAAGCCTTTCTTCTCCTATCTTACCTGCTTCTCCTTCTTAACCCTGCCTTAGACTCTCTAAGGCACACCTATTTATAGTATTTTTCATACAATGCCATGGTTCGTAGACCATGGGTGAATCTCAAAACCTACTCAAACTTTACATAAAATAAGGGACTAAGCCCTTTTGACTCCTCTTTATCTATGTGATTTGCATTCAAAAATTGCAGAGACTTTACATTATTTACAAAATCGTATCGAAATTTGGATTATCTTAACCCTAAACTAACCCAGGGGACCCCATCCCAACATGTTGATCCACAATGTTATCACTCAGAATTTTCTCAAGGTTAAAGAAAGAAATTTCTGAGGTAACCACAAACCAATCTTTTAGACTCGGGTTCTAGCCCACCTAAGTCCAGAGAGGGCTCTCTCTTTAAAATTTAGCTTTGTTTGATGGGATGTTAGGCTAGTTATGAAAGTTTAGAGGTGTTTGTTTTATTTGAGATTGGTGGAGTTCTGAAAGAAATGGGAAAACCATGCTTTTAGGCCATTGGGCTATGGAGTCAATCAGGGATAATTCACTAGATTAAGTCAAATTGCTGAGGTATAAATTCAACAGGTAGGGTAACAGAATAAAAACAAAATTTGGGGCTTGAATGGGTTATATTTCTTCTCAAAACTAGAGGGTAATCAAGAATCCTCAAGTTCAGATTAGAAAGAGGAAAGGAAGATAGGTCAACTAGCAGAGGGCAATTAAGAATCCAATACCAAGAACTTATAAGAGAAAAACTACAGGGATAGAGGAGCAATTAAGAATTCCTTTATTGAGATAGTTTAGAAGAAAACATATAAATGGTAGACTGTTGATAGCAGAGAGAAATAAATCTAATTCTATATACTTTGACTATTTTACCATTTAGATTTTAGATGCATGAAACATTGAAACATATAGAAAACTCATAAAATGACAAGGATAGAATACTTATTTGTAATTATACTACACGAGAATCTAATGAAATGTCCTCAACTTTCATTCATTTTCCAGCAAAAAATCTAGATATGAGTACAAAATCTTTCTCAGCTTGATAGCATAGATTTACAGACATGTCATAGAATCCACCCAAAATACTTCAAATGAAGAAGTATTTATACTAATTCTAAACTGAAATATCTTGAAGAAATATCAAGATTGGTTTTACAAATATCTCTAATTGTTTTACATTAATAGAACTTAAATAAAGGACACTCAAAACTAATGAATCTATTTGGCACTATTTTTATGGATTTATGGTGAAAAAGAAGAGAAATTCGAATTTGATAGCAACTCTTAGGTGATGATATGGCATCCCAGTCATTAATTGCTTCCTTCCTTTGTGCATTCTGCCCTAGAAATTCTACAAACTTAGGGTCCAATGATACGCTTTTATATCTCAATTTGAGCTAGATATGTAAAAAGTGAAAGAGGTTATTGTAGATAAGAAAGATTTTGAGAGAAACCTCTCTCCCTTTGCCAAAATTCAGCTCCAGCGGTTCACAATATGCTCTGGAAAATTTGTCAAAAAGAGGACTTTGCACAAACTGAAATATAGGTTGTGACAAAATGCACTTATCTCCCTTTTGGTAATAGTTGTGGAAAAAGTGATATATGTTTTTGTAGATTGGCTTGTTAGGAACAAAAACCTCCTCCAATTTCTCAAAATACTTCTTGTATTTCCCACAATAGTTTCTGAAAAAATATGACTTAAACAGGAAATTTTTGAAGAATGTACCATTTCTGCTCTTATTTCATCTTTTAACTTTAAATTTCTTTTCACTGTTTTACTTTTACCGTTCTATTTTTTCATCTGTCTTCACTTTGACATGAAACTGTATGTTATTATTTGTAACTATCTTCGCTGTTGTTTATCTTCATGCTAGCTGATTTACTTGACTTGGTCTTCATTCTGATACTCTTTAACCCTGATACACTTTGACTATTCTTTAATGTGTCCTTTTACCTTCACTGTATATTTTAGGTTTTTTATTGTTTATTTCAATAGTAAATTCTTTTAATTTCATGTTTCCTCTGCTTGTCTTTTAACTGTATTTTTTATTTTCCAACTTTGTTTGAATAGATTTGATAACAATCTTGGAGTAAACAAGTCTTATGACTAGTATTAAGACTATTTATCCAAGGCTGTGGTCTTCTAATCACCTGTAAAACAAAAGAAAATGTTAAGAAAGCATTGGTTTATAGGGGAGATCAAAAAGGTTTCGTTTGAGCTTGAGAGGTTGTTGGGCTTTTAATTGGTCATTATTATTACCACTTCTTAACATTCATTTCATCTACTTGCACTATTCTTTTATCACATTATTTACCATAATTTATTATATAATTCCATTCATAATCATTTATGCTCTTGTGGATAAATAATATCTAATTTCATTTATTTTTAATAGTTAATGATTAATATGCATGACTTTGGTTTATTCATTCGTTATAACCTCACTCATTATTTTAGCTTCCAAGATCTCTTTCAAATTACAGATTTGGTCTTCAACAGATAATTAGATATTCCAACTCAGGAATTCACTGGCATAAGAAGCAACCGTTTTGCGTTGGATGTTTTGGGCAAATGAAAGTGAATCTGAAAAATTTGAGACATGGGTTTTGTTCCGAACGGATCAAGTTAGTTACCTAATGAGCTGTTTTTAGAAATTCAATACGTATAGGGATAAACACAAGGTTCTTCGAAGGACATATTTGCTGATTTGTTGTTGCAGCTGCTTTCCGGAATTGCCCAAATTGTAATAACCAAATTCAACTTGTTCTAGCTGAATCATGATGGAATAATCTGTTAGATCTCATCTTGAATATTGAGATCAGTTTGTTGTAACTTTCCTTTGGATGTTTGTATAGTTAAAAGACACAATTCAGAGAGAAAGGGGAGCAAGCGGATGGAAGAATTGAGTCTTGTAACAATGGAACTCTTGTTAATGAAATTTCCAGACTTCTGATATCTTTCTCAATATGTGACTTAAGCATAGCCCTAGTCAGGGAGTTGGGCCCACTCTTCTGATCAGGTGTTGTGTGTGTGTCATCTTTATGTATATTGTTTTACTTGTTGTATTTTCTTTATTTCTTTTACAGATTTCTATTGATTGTTGTGAATGCTTTTCTTTCTGCAATTTAACTTCCATTAATATTACAACTATGCTTTGATTTGTTAATTACAAACCCTTCATTGATGCAGATTGTAACCTTGCCCCTGCATATACTTTGCACATTACCCTTGAAAAGAGTACACACCCAGATTGATAAATTAATGTAGGAAACGGGATTGAATAATTTGTTCATACTCGGACACCAACAAAGGTCAGTGGAGTGAGTTCAGAAATATTTTCAGGAGGTAAACATGCTCGACTCAGTTAATAGAGGCTTCAGGTGGTGCAGATAGGTTGCATAGGGTTTTCCTGCAGAATCAGGTGAAAATGAGAAAAACTAAGGTTTTTGTGTTTAAACAGGTAAATGGTTGATATTGGTGAGTAAATGAGGATAGAGACAGTTGGTGTCAACTAATGATGGGACACTTTGTCATTTAGTGGAGGCGATAAGTAGGATTGATCACACCACTTATGGTAGGTTGGTAGTTTTGGCGGAGGGTCACGTGATGCCATAAATCAAATGACACATAGCATTGGCAAAAAGTCAAAACCACTTATATCACATGGTTAATGTTCGACCAAAAGGTCTGCATGATATGAGCGAGGACCATTGGATGATGGAAGGCAGATCGGACAATAGTTGGTGACAGAAGATGTTAGGAAATTAATGGAGGGGGGCCGATGGCTTAATTATCATAATTAAAATGACTTTAATTATATCGGGGATGATATTATTGGTAAAATAAAGGATTTAAGGAACTTTAATGATATCGGGGGTGATTGTATTGGTAGAGAGGCTATTAATTATTCCAGATGAATAATTAATTCCTTTTTAACAAGTCGGGGTTTTGGCTATTAGTTAATCGTGATTCGATTAATGAATCCAAATTAATTACCTTTATTATGTTTTATTTTTCAAACCTTTGGGATGGGATATTTATTTATTTTGGGGTTTTTAATAAAATATATGGGAAAGGGGTGACTTTTGGAATTTAATACATAAATAAAATTAGAAGCTAATATGAAAGCAGAAAATGGAAACGAAACACGCTAAGTATAATGTGATTTGGAACTCATTTACATTTTCATGTTTACACATCATAAATTAGGCTAAATGTATATTTGAGGGTTTTGTGAAAAAGGGGTGTTTACTTTTCCTAGGCAAGTGGTGATTTTACCTTAGGAAAAGGGATTTTTTTGAGGGAAATGAGTGAATTATGAATGGGGTAAATATTGATGAGAGGGCTTTTAGTGCTTAGACCGGGTAAGTTATTAGGTAGAGGGTCTGATCCCTCTAGAAGTCATAGAAATGCTCTGAGCCCTTTTAACTTATGGTTTGGGCACTTTGACTTTTGCTTATGGGAAATTGGTCAAATTAAGGTAAAATGAATGGGAAATTAATCACTTCACTTTATGTAACATGATCAATTATCATCCATACTTTAACAATTCGATGATGAAAGTAAATGATATGACTTTATCCAATCAATCACCATAATTTTGCAACCATTCAAATACTTACCCATCTACTCATCGTACCATTTTTTCTCCTCTTTATTAGGGTTCACTTAAGTTGGAAAACCCTTATCAAAACTTTGTCTCTTCTTTTACAATAAAAATCTATCTAAGTCTATCCTTATTACATCTAAGGGCTCAGATTAAACACTTGAGATCTTTTTATTCACTCTACCTAATCTAATTATCTGCCAAGATTATACTGTTTGGTCAAATATTTATTCTCTATCTATCAACATGAAGTTCAAAACATGGAATAATCAAGATTAAACTGTTTGATTACCATGGATTGTGGCATAAATAACAAGTTGCACATAGTCATTATTATGCATAAAAATAAATGGTAGTGGCATTTCAGCTTGCACACTTTCATGCTCTCTTTTTTTTGGGTTCATTTTTCATCCTTTTTTACCTTTTTCCTTCTTTTTTCCCTTTGATTTTTTCTTTTAGGGCATACCCTCTTTACATTTTTTAATTTTTTTTATTTCTTGAATATGGAAAACATTTACAGAAAGCAAAGGTATGTACATATTACAGAGTTAAAATCAACCAATCATAAATTATGACACTTAGTGGTATAGGAACCTAACAACAACTTCACTTGTGGATGGCATTTCCTTGTGAAATGTCAAGAACACTGTCGACTAGTAGTCTAATCCATTGGGCCAATCCCACACATGTGTATGCTCTGTTGTGTATTCTTTGTGATTGAAAATATTGAACTGACACTACACCCTTTTTTACAAACTGAAATCCGATCTAACATAAACTTGCTGATGGAAACTGAATTTATTCAAACTGAAATCTTACCTACTTACTCTAGTCAACTTTCTAGCTGTTTGTTAGGTAAAATGAAATATCCAGTGCAACCACTCAAGCATCATATATATTGGTGACTTTCATTGCTTGTGCTTATTGGTGGTTAAAATTGAGATCTTGAAATCAAATATAGATTTGTTAACCTTTGAGAAGATAAGGAAATTCTTGACTTCCTTTGTTGACTCTAGAAACTGTAGAAAAGGATATTGTAAAATATATACACTATTATTGAACTAATTCAAACAACTATACATCTATTGTGTATGGTCTGAATGCCATGAAACTGAAATAATACCTTCATCTTTATCACCCTACATGTTTTCAAATGAGCTTTGTGATGATGTTCTTCTGATTGTAATGTATGTCTGGTGAAACCATTATCATCTTGATTTTGACTCTCATAGATTGTTAATGGAGAAAAACTTTGATTACATTCATTATCCAATCTATTAGCTATTGTATCATAAAGAACTTGGAAAGATTGCTACCAGCTATTTTTTATTGGTTCCAATGAAACTACATGATCTTCTAAAAGTTGCTCATCATTTTTCACATATAGATTGTGCAAATTTCCCTTCAAAAATTGAACTAGCTCATAACAGAATGGTAGGGAATCATCTTTAATCATTTGATCTAACTCTTCTTCTACAACCAGATATTCAATGGTATTTTGGGGCTGCAAATCTAGATATGAGAAGTCTCGTAAAAGGATTTTATCGCCCTCTAGATGGTTAATATCAAAACTTGCTGACATTTGATTTTTAATTGCATGAAAGTTATCTCTGATAAATTGAAATGGAGCAAAACAAAATGGTAAAGTTCCTTCACTGATTTCAAAATTTTCTGCACTTTCCTCCTCATTCTCATAGCTTAAACGAACAAGTTGATCACTATTTTCACACTGCTAAACCTAAACTTCCTTATTCCTCAAATTAGTTTTTGATTCCTCTGCAAGGTTAATTTGGATTTGAGGAACATAATCATTATTGTAGTGATCAAGCTTAGGCACGTCATCATTAGAAGTAATGTCACCAAATGTACATATTAGATCAACATATTTCCACTCCACATATGGTTCTATAACTCTATCTTCAGATTTATGGTAGTTGGAATTAACAGGAATTTGTTCATGGTTGTCAACCTCTTCTTTTTGTGAAACAAATGCGTCATGGTGATTTTGAACAAAAATTTCATCTTTCATGGTGATATTCTGTATCATTTCCTACATTTTCTTCCCTAAAATGTTGAGTTTTTCCTCTGTTTCTACTTTCAACTTTTCTCTTCTAATTTGCAGATTAACTTCGACATCTACTGCCATGTTTTGCATATGTTCTAGTGTTGAGGGGTTTCTTTCTCTTAGATGAAATTCTATCTCTAGATCAAATGCTCTTGGGTAATGCAAAAGAGCTAAACCAGGGGGAGGTCTTATATTTAATGGCATTGAATAATAAATTTGATTAAATCTGTCTCAAAATTGTTGTATTGTTTCATGTGGATATCTTTTTAACTGATTATATTCTTCCATGATTACAGGAAGATTGACTTTGATTATCCATCTATCAAGTAAGAGTTTGAGAAACTGCTAGAGATTTGAGATGCTTGCCTCAGGCAAGATTTTGAACCAACTCTTGACTTTGTCTTACAAAGAAAGAGCAAAAAGCCTAATATTGACATCCTTTTCATCTACTTCAAATAAGTTAAGATAATCCTCAAAAGCTTGAATATGATTTTGGGCAGCGATACCATTCTCTCCATCAAACCTAGGGACGTGTTTGTGATAATCATTAGGGAAAGAATGGAGTGTAGTAGCTAACATGAGGGGCTTATATCTATCAGAAACTTTATCAGGCACTGGAATATGTACAGGTATTACACGATTAGTCTTAATTTTTTGATCCTCCTCAATTGGAAAATGATCTTCATAAGAGTTAGAAGGCTGTTGTTCAAACATGTAAGGAGACTTTATATCTATGTTTTTCAAAGGAAAATAATTAAAATTTAATTTAAAATCATCTCTAAAATACAATATACATTGAAAAACTTTATCAATGAGAAAGAACATAATGTCTTGGATAACAATCCAAGTTAAAAGCCTAATCTTTTCACCTAGTTCATTCAGGTCCATTCCTCTAGTGGAGTCTTGATTGTAGAATTGATTTGGAGTTACCAGGTGGATGATTTTAACCTTTGTGTATCTGATCACTATCCACCATCATAGATCAGATCTAAATCAGTAAAACAATTTTGAAGAAAATTTTAGTTCTCCCCAATATGGTCGCCACTATGTTATCACTCAGAATTTTATGAAGGTTAAAGAAATAAATTTCTGAGGTAACTGGAAACCAATCTTTTAGACTCGGGTTCTAGCCCACCTAAGTCCAGAGAGGGCTCTCTCTTTATAATTTAGTTTTGTTTGATGGGATATTAGGCTAGTTATGAAAGTTTAGAGGTGTTTATTTTGTTTGAGATTGGTGTAGTTTTCAAACAAATGGGCAAACCAAGCTTTTAGGCCATTGGGCTATGGAGTCAATTAGGGATAATTCACTAGATTAAGTCAAATTGCTGAGGTATGAATTCAACAGGCAGGATAACAGAATAAAAAAAAACTTTGGGGCTTCAATGGGTGACATTTCTTATCAAAACTAGAGGGCAATTAAGAATCCAATAACAGGGATTTATTAGAGAAAAACTACAGGGATAGAGGAGCAATTAAGAATTCCTTTATCGAGATAGTTTACAAGAAAACATATAAATGGTAGACTGTTGATAGTAGAGAGAAATAAAGCTAATTCTAATATACTTTGACTATTTTACCATTTAGATTTTAAACGCATGAAACATTGAAACATATAGAAAAAACATAAAATCACAAGGCTATAATACTTATTTGCAATTATACTGCACGAGAATCTAATGAAATGTCCTCAACTTCCATTCCTTTTCTAGAAAAAAATCCAAATTTGAGTACAAAAGCTTTCTCAGCTTGATAGCATAGATTTACATAGATGTCATAGAATCCACCCAAAATACCTCAAATGAAGAAGTATTTATACTAACTCTAAACTGAAATATCTTTAATAAATATCAAGATTGGTTTTACAAATATCTCAAACTCTGTTACATTAATAGAACTTAAATAAAGGACACTCAAAACTAATGAATCTATTTGGCACTATTTTTATTGATTTATGGTTAAAAAGAAGAGAAATTCAAATTTGATAGCAACTCTTAAGTGATGATGAGGTATCCTAGTCACTAACTACTTCCTTCCTTTGTGCATTCTGCCCCAGAAATTATGCAAACTTAGGGTCCAATGATACACTTTTATATCTCAATCCGAGCTAGATATGTAAAATGTGAAAGAGGTTATTGTAGATAAGAATCTTTCAAGAAAAACCTCTCCCCGTTTCTGAAATTCATCTCCAGATGCTCAAAATATGCTCTGCAAAAAGATGTCAAAAACAAGACTTTGCACAAACTGAAAAATAGGCTGTGATGACATGCACTTATCTCCCTTTTTGTAATAGTTGTGTAAAAATTCATATAGGTTTTTGTAGATTGGCGTGTTAGGAACACAAAAATCCTCCAATTTCTCGAAATAGTTCTTTCATTTCCCACAATAGTTTCTTAAAAACTATGACTTAAACATGAAATTTATGAAGAATGTACCACTTATGCTCTGATTTCATCTTTTAACCTTAAATTTCTTTTAACTGTTTTACTTTTACCGTTCTGTTTTTTCATCTGTGTTCACTTTGACATGAAACTATATGCTATGCTTTGTAACTGTCTTCGCTGTTGTTTATCTTCATGTTAGCTAATTTACTTGACTTGGTCTTCAATGTGATACTCTTTAACCATGATACACTTTCACTATTCTTTACTGTGTCCTTTTACCTTCACTAAATATTTTAGGTTTTTTATTTTCTATTTCAATAGTAAATTATTTTAATTTCATGTTTCCTCTGCTCATATTTTAACTGTATGTTTTATTTTCAATCTCTGTTTGAATAGATTGGATAACAATCTTGGAGTAAACAGGTCTTATGACTAGAATTAAGACTATTTATCCAAGGTTGTGGTCTTCTGATCACCTGTAAAACAAAAAGAACTATTAAGAAAACATTGGTTTGCAGGGGAGGTCGAAAAGGTTTCATTTGAGCTTGAGAGGATGGTGGAGTGAGTCCAGAATGCTTTTTGGGAGGTAAACCATGCTTGAATCGGTTAACAGAGGTTTAAGGTGGTGCAGATGGGTTGCATAGTGTTTTCCTGCAAAATCAGGTGAAAACGAGCAAAACTATGGTTTTTTTGTTTAAACAGGTAAATGGTTGATATTGGCGTGTAAATGGGGATAGAGACAGTTGGTGTCAACTAACAATGTGACACTTTGTCATTTAGTGGAGGTGGTAAGCGGGATTAATCGCACCGCTTATGGCAGGTTGGTGGTTTTGGCAGAGGGTCACACGATGCCATAAATCAAACGACACATAGCATTGGTGAAAAGTCAAAACCACTTATATCACATGGTTAGTGTTCGACCAAACGGTCGGCACGATATGAGCGAGGACCGTTGGACGATGGAAGGGAGATCAGACGGTAGTTGGCGATGGAAGATGTTAGGGAATTAATGAAGGGGGCCTGATGGCTTGATTATCATAATTAAAATGACTTTAATTATATTGGGGATGATATGATTGGACGAATAAAGGATTTAAGGAACTTTAATGATATCGAGGATGATTGTATTTGCGGAGAGGCTATTAATTAATCCAGATGAATAATTAATTCCTTTTTAACACGTCGAGGGTTTGGCTGTTAATTAATCGTGATTCAATTAATTAATCCAAATTAATTAATTTTATTATAGTTTATTTTTCAAACCTTTGAGATGGGATATTTATTTATTTTGGGGTTTTTAATAAAATATATGGGAAAGGGGTGATTTTTGGGATTTAATAAATAAATAAAATTAGAAGTTATTATGAAAGCGGAAAATGGAAACGAAAGGCGCTAAGTACAATGTGATTTGGAATTCATTTACATTTTCATGTTTACACATCATAACTTAGGCTAAATGTATATTTGAGGGTTTTGTGAAAAAGGGGTTTTTACCTTTCCTAGGCAAGTGGTGATTTTACCTTAGGAAAATGGATTTTTTAAAGGGAAATGAGTGAATTATGAAGGGGGTAAATATTGATGAGAGGGCTTTTAGTGCTTAAACCAGGTAAGTTATTAGGCTGCGGGTCCAGTCCCTCCTGAAGTCAAAGAAATGCTCTGAGCCCTTTTAACTTATGGTTTGGGCACTTTGACTTTTTCTTATGGGAAATTAGTCAAATTTAGGGTAAAATGAATGGAAAATTAATCACTTGACTTTATGTAACATGCTCAATTATCATCCATACTTTAACAATTTGATGATGAAAGTAAATGATATGACTTTATCCAATCAATCACCATAATTTTGTAACCATTCAACTACTTACCCATCTACTAATCCTACCATTGTTTGTACTCTTTATTAGGGTGCACTTAAGTTGGCAAACCCTTATCAAAACGTTTTCTCTTTTTTTACAATAGAAATCTATCTAAGTCTATCCTTATTACATCCAAGGGCTCAGATTAAACAATTGAGCTCCTTTTATTCACTCTACCTAATCTAGTTATTTGCCAAGATTATACTATTTGGTTAGATATTTATTCTCTATCTATCAACATGAAGTTCAAAACATGGAATAATCAAGATTAAACTATTTGATTACCATGGTTTGTGGCATAAATAACAAGTTGCACACAGTCATTATTGTGCATAAAAATAAATGGTAGTGGAATTTGGGCTTGCACACTTTCATGGTATTTTCTTTTTGGGTTCATTTTTCATCTTTTTTTGTCCTTTTTCCTTCTTTTTGCCCTTTGATTTTTCATTTAGGGCATACCCTCGTTACATTTTAATTTTTTTTTTTTTTCTTGAATATGGAAAACATTTGCAAAAAGCAAAGGTATGTACATATTGCAGAGTTAAAATCATCCAATCATAAATTATGACACCTATTGGTATAGGAACCTAACACACAAGATTACATTGTTTGTGTACTAAGGAGTGGACCTTGTAGAAGAATTTAGAGGAAAAACAGAGGAAAAGAAACTCACAGATCAAATGAAGAGCAACTTAGGCCTGATCAAGAAGTCGTGAGGATACTCTATCCTCTCTATCACAGATCATGCGGTGCATTTTTCCGTGCATATATTAGAAGGAAATTTTATGTGTAAGTGCCACACAGATGAAGTACCAGCACCAGTGATCTCTTTGGCTACACAGTGCGCCAAAGGAGTCCAATATAACTGGGCTCAATATTTATGCAAGGAGTTTCTGGAGAATTGCAAGGAGGCCCAAGATGAAGGAAAGTTGTTCCATTACACCTATTTGCTGCTATTGATAGCACTCATGGCTTGGAGGATACCCAAGGATAGTCAGTTTCCTCTCATGACTTAGACCTCCAGAAGGTAGAAAAGTTTGCTTCGTTCTGGCCTACCAAGGACCCCACAGACATCACAGAGGCGAAGATCTTTTGCGTTCTTTCTTAGATGGAACTAAGGATGGTGATTAGCCATAGATGAAGGCTATCACCCACTTTGCACGCGTAGTATGAACCGATATCTGACTTTAAAGAAAATTTCCACAATCTGTATATTCACATGAAGAAGGATGCGAGGAGGGTATGGAACAAGTTGCCTTAATTGGTGGCTAAGGAGGATATAGCAAGGGTCATTAGTAAGTGGCCATGTGACTAGCTCACCCCTTCAGATTTTGGCACAGATACCAATAAGGCTGTTGAAGGATCAACTGCACAAATGACAAAAGTTGAGAAGAAAAAGGAAGAATAGAGGGCTTTTGCTTAGGAAAACATTGTGCAGAAGAAGGAAGTCATTGCACAATATTAAGAAGAGGCAACCAAAGAAAAAGAAACATAGGAGAAGACAACATCATAGGCCAAAATTGATGTCAAAGAGTCAAAAAAGGAGAAAACAATGGGGGAGGAAGAAATAGAGGAACAAGAAAAAGGGGGTGTAGAGTTAGAATTCACCTTCATGGTCAGGACAAGGAGGAAGCAGACCTCAACTGGGACAAACAAGAAACAAAATTCCGACAGATCATGAGGTTCAACCCCTTTGGTCCTCACTAAAGGGGACTTAGATGATATAGGAGATGTGGTCTGTGACATGATAATAAATATTTGGGGCCACTTTGAGGAATAGTACCAGAAGGTGCTAGGAAAGGTTCAACAAGACCTACACGAGTTGTAGGTCCAAACATGTAGGATACAAGCGAGTGTGGGACAGGTGAGTGGGAAGAAAGTGAGCCTGAGTCAATCAAATGAGTCAGTTATGGAAATAGAGATGACCATGTGTTGGCTACATGGGGTCTGACCCAGGTTCAATGTTAGTTAGCCGAAAAAATCCATACGCCACTAGCCCATTCGACATCAGCCCGCGGAGTAAAGACCAATGTCTCACCCGAAGCAATATGGAGGGATGTTGGAACCAAGTTTTCGCACCCTGGGATGGTCATGATGTTGATTTATACCTTATGTTCTTGCTTTCACGCAGGTCATTAATTTCTAGGGCTCTGCCTATCTAGCCCTTTATTCTGCCCCTCGGTACCTCCGCGAAGGGTACATTGACCTTCGCGCAGTTCGAACCTTTAGTTAAGGTACTTTCATGATACTAAAGTAACATATTGAACAGGCTTCCAAGTTATCATTAAGTGTTTAATTATCTTACTAAACAATCACAGTTAACACCTCGTAAATAGATATTCTTACTTACGTTCAATTAACCAACGTAATTACATACATTCGTGCATCACATAAGAATTGTAAATGAAATCCATACATGATATGACAAAATGCATTAACAGGAAACAGAGACACAAAATTTGTAGAATGCCTCTCTTTATTGATATCTTTAGATGATTACAGACTCTATCCACCCTGCACACATAGCTGCAGAGGTCTCCGAACTTAGCTACAGACTTCCACCCTATGCCTCCACGCACTCTGCTGTAGAGACTCTACCTATGTTAAGACCCAAAACTTAGACTTCTAAAGACTTGCTCAAGACTTATTCTTGCTCAAAAAATACATAAGGCTTACTTACTTGGATCTTCTTATACAATCTCATGGTCCACAAACCATGGGTAGATATTTACAACCAACTTTACACTTTACAAAATAAGGGCAGGCAACCCTTTATGACTCATGACACCTTCACGCTTTGTGACCACAAAATGCGGAGACTTTACAACTTTATTACAAAATTTGACCCAAAACATGGGCTTGTAGCCCCAAAACTATCCTTGGGGGATCCCATTCCCAATAGGCCCCCAACACAAACATTGGGACTCATCCTCAAGTCACTCTGCAGGAACGGAGATCATAGCACGAAGACCTCCTAGCTCAACCCATATGACCGCAACCTCGGCAGTGCATTGTGCAGCTACCTACTTTTCTTCTTCAACCATCTTCTTGGTCACTGCTCCTAAACTATCGGCCTAAAGCTTATGTTGATTTTCTTGTAGATTCGCAAGCTTTCCTTCAATAGAGGTCGAAACCACATAAGCCTCATCTAGTCGGGGCTTTAGTCACACCTTCAGCATTGCTTCCTTGTGCTGCGCTGCATCCTCTCGTTCTTTCAACTACTTGGCCTTATGCAACTTTACCAGTCTCTGTGTGTGCGCGAAGGTTCATAGTGTGCCTTTGACCTCATCATAGTACTACTGCAGCTCACGTACTTTTTTCTCCAATCGTTGTACATTAGGGTCCTCCTGCAAGCTTGTCAGGACCTTGAATGACTATTCAAATAGTTATGTGCAGCCCACTACTACACTCTCAACCATCGTGATTGCCTCTATGATAGCAGTTGCACACTGCGTCTTTACTTCTGGTCGGGTTGAAGGTTGGGCATTCAACTATAATTCGGTGATTTGCAGGTTCAGCTCCAACTGAACCCTTGCCATCTCTTTGTGAGCGTCATGCACCCTTATACCTAGTTTGCAGAGGCGCACGTCAACTGGTTCTTCCTCATGAATGGCCAACTCTAGGACCATTTAGCAAGCATCCTCCACAACCTACACTATACACTTTTTTTGGATGGTCACCTTAGTCATGGCAGTAATGATAGAGTCTCACTGTAGCGCCATCTGCTCATTGTTAATCTGTTACTTGCTAATCACTTGTAGAGTGTGGTGCTCACGGGCCATCAACTCCACAATCATTCCATCCTACAATAGGTGGAGCGCCTCGCCAAGGAGCGTTGCCAGATTCAACCCTACCCCCTTGAGGGCACTAACAGTGGGCCTATCAGCTTCATTCTCCATGGTTAGTGTTCCATCAGGTAGCACTATCGTGCTAGAGGCTTGCACGCACAACATCTCGTCAACTTTTGAAGTGCCAATAGTAAGGCTGGTGGACACCGTGCCAGCACGTGACGTGCGGGGCTGTAGCTCCTGCGGACCTATCTAGATAACCCCCAATATTAGTTGTTGCTACTGCTCAAACTATTATAGGGCCTCCACGGTGACATCTTGCACCATGACTCCAATGTCATGCAAGTTCCGCTCTATGAGCATGATTGGGTCCAGTGATATCTTAGTGGCCTTGGATTTCTTCCTGGACCTTCCTTTCTCCTGCTCCCTTGGATGCTTGATGCGGGCGAACATCGCCTGTTGGTCTTTTTCGTACTGCTCTAGCTGTTCATCTGTCTCTTCTTCTCTCTCAGGTGAAGGTGACCTCACACCTTTGTTAGAGCCTCGCTCTATTCCTCCTATTTACTTCATCATCTATTGAGTGGCATCATGCTCCACCTGGGCCTCGTTAGAAACCTCCTTCTTTCTCTTTTCGGCCAGCTGCATCATCTTGAGCTTGGCCTCCTCCTTCTTGCATTATGCAGTGGACTTGCTCACTCCCACCTCCAAGTCTATTGTAATGTGCCATTTTTTTGGCCAACAATAAAGTACTGCATCAATGGCATCATTGTTGCTAGGTAAGGCAAGTCATACCATGTCTGTGCAGGGTCCTTTTGCGTCCTAATGGATACATGGTGAAAATCTACCTTAAACTCACCGTAGCCCTGCAGGCTGAAAAACACCGTAGGTGAAAACCATGGTTTGTGATTGATGGCCATGCGGATGTTCATATCCATCAAGATCCAGAAGATCTTGTTGTCCTTGATGCACTACGCATCCTTGGCCACCCACAGCAAAGCGTACTTCACTGCTTTTGGTAGGTCTGACATGACTAAAGGGAATTGACTATCATTTTTCAGCTTCCATGCTACTAGCACAATAGAAAGCAAGAGCCATGCATAGTGGAACATCTTGTTGAGCCCCTATGCCTTACGGAAGTTTCCAAGGAACTCTCCATGGAGATAGTCTGACCAATTGAACTGGACTCCTTTGGCACACTAGGCTGCTAGCATGACAACAGGCGTCGGCACCTCATTGGCACAACACTTCCTCATCACCATCCTTGCTAGAATCTGTGTAGCCACCTTTATATTAGGGTCACTGATACTGGATATTTCATATCCACATAGCTTCTTCACCAGCTTAAACTTCTCCTTCATGGCCTCCACAAGGGCTTGCTCTCTGCCTTTTCCACGAAACATCATGGCCATATTTTCTCCTTTGTAGGGCAACCATGTAATTCTGTGGATCATTCTGTCAGTGATGGGTATTGGCTCCTCCAACCACAGACATCCATCATGCACCAAGCATAGCAGCTACTTGATTACTAAGACTGTAATCAGGGTGAGGTTGTAGTGTGGCACCTATAGCACATTGAGCAGGCCGGCCTTGTCTACTCCTCTGAACCAACTTCGTGGCACCAATGTTGTCATCCCTATGGTTGTATCGATAATGTGACAAATCAACTATTCGGTCACCAAGTGTGGAAACTTCTCATGGTTAGCCAAGTCCCAGTATTCAAGTTTTAACAAAGGAACCAATGCCAAGTGAGGTCCTTCAAAAACAATCTCATCCGGCAACAACAATGTTTGCAAGGGGACCTTACTCTCATTGATATCTTTCATGACCCTGGTCTTGCCTTTGTGTAGAGGGACATACTCAGGAAACTGAGTGATAGGGTCAACACCTTAGGCTTCAACTTCCTCCATGTCTATGCCCACATCCTCATCATCCATCAAGATGTCTTCGATTTCTTCCTCCTTTGGCTCTAGATTGATGGCTTTTCCCTTTTCCCGTGTGGTGGGCTTATCCTTTGGTGGGTTTCTCCTTAATGATGCACGCACCAGTATTGTAGGCTGCTTGCCCTTCTTGTCCTTCACGCTTTCCTTGGTTTGGGTCATCTTCAATCTTGGTGTCCTTGGTGATTTGGTGACATATGCTAATACTTCGCAACCTCTGGAGCAACTACTTCTACCTCACTAACCACTTCTAGCATATCCTCCTCAGTTTTCACTGCTTTGGTGTCCATAGCTATTGCAGGTGTCAACATAGCGCTACTCAACAGTGCTCATGACGCCTCTAGTAAGTTCTCAAATATTGGACTTGCTATCATAGCCTCAAAGAAACCTCAGTTCATGTGCGGCTAAGAGCTCAAAAACTCAATTCTCAAAATTCCAAGTCTTTTTCTCTGGACAACCACTTGTTTTATAAGGAATTTTGAATTCAAATCTGACCATTCCCCCCACATTCGGTTCATTAATGTTGGATTGGCGACAGGTTTTCAAGAATTTGAACCATAAATTTCATCTTAAATGTCGGTCACTCACTCCATTTGGCTACATTTCTACCATCAAAACATGAGTAGTGACTTTAACGATCACTTTTCGTCTGACCTACATGATTTCTCCTTGGGAAACGTAGCTCCCTTCGCACTGTCATTAACCCTGTGACACTTCCCTGCTTTGCACAATCTTCCAATTGCGTAGCCCCCCAACTGGGGTAGTGTATTTATAGTCTCGCACCTCCTTTAAGCTACCTAGAGCACTAATACTATTCTACCTTCATATATTCACATGGTCAGACTACTGGTGTATGGCTTCAATCGACTGCCATTAACCTTTCTTGGGAAGGGATCTCCATTCAATTTAACCAACTAAACTGCTCCTCCATCAGTAGTCTCCTTAATGACATAGGGCCATAACCAATGCATTCTGAATTTCCCTCGAAATTTATCAAACTTGTTGTCATATAACCAAACTAGGTCATTTACCTTAAAGGTGCACAACTTAATGTGCCAATCATGCCATGATTTTTCAAGCTACCTTTGGACTTGTTGTCAAATCCAACTAGAAATCTTTCTTCCTCAAGCTCAGCCAACTGCGCTAGCCTCTCTTCCAGGGCTTTGTGATCCATCATACTCATTAGTGTTGCTATGCACAGACTAAGCACAATGTATTCCATGGGCATCACTGCTTCAACACAATATATAGGCCTAAAGGGTGTTTACCTAGTCAACTTCTTGCATGTCGTATGATAGGCCCATAGCACTACACATATTCACAGGTCCCAATCACTGCACTAAGCATTGCAAACCTTGGTTAGTGTGTTTTCTAGCACTTTATTGAATTCTTCCGCTGTCCCGTTAGCCTGCAGGTGATAAGGCATGCTATTCTGGTGATAGACCTAAAATTCCTTTGTTAGTGCACTGAACATTTCGTTCAGAAAGTGCATACCGCGACCCCTCATCAAAATCTTTGGACACCCAAATCGTGTCAGTACATACTCAAAGAGGAACTCTACAGTAATTGTACCTGTACAATCCTTTATAGGCTATGCTCCCGTCTTCTTTCCTTGGGGCTGAATGGGTCCCACAAAATCTATCACCCATTTCTCAAAGGGTTGTAATGTCATCTATCGATTCATAGGTAGCTCATCCATCCGCGATGGCTTGCCAATCCTTGGACACACATCACATGCTTTACAATAAGCTTTTTAATCCTGATGGAAGGTTGGCCACCATAATCCTGCATGTAGAATCTTTTTCATAGTTTCTCTCCCTTCATAATGTCCTCCCACAGTGTCCCCATGAGCCTCTATGAGGATATTACTCCTTTCAAATTCTGGTACATATCATCGCAATTTATCATCGGACCCCATTTTGTACAGATGCATGTGAATGACAGAAAAGTCTGTCACGCACACCACTAACCCCTTCTTCTACTGGAGGTATAACCTTTTGGGGCAGTTCCTATCATTAGAAATTGTATGATATCTCCCAAATGACCATTCGCAATGCGCATTGCAAATAACTGCACGTTAGGAAATCCCTCCTCCAAATTATTTGGTTCTTCCCCTGATCTCGTGTTCATTCATATAGGTTTCACAATAACTTCAAAATCATACTCCTGGAACAATAACAACCAGCTACAGATTCTCCCCGCCAACACAGGCTTATTGACTAGGTATTTCAACGTGGAATGATCCGTATATATCTTAAAATGGCCACCTAGCAAATAGTGTCTAAACTTCTGGAGAAAATATACCATAGCTAACCCTTCATGCTCAGTGGTGGAATAGTTCTTCTTTGCTTTGGATAACCTTCTGCTTGCGAACGCTATGGGAGGGTCCAAGTCTCCTCTGCCAACCTGTGTCAATACTGCTCCAAGTGTTATACATGATGCATCGACGTGTACTTGAAATTCCTTCTTCTAATCTGAGAAGGCTAAAATTGGCATGGTGACCATCTTTTCTTTCAATACATCCAATCATTTCTTACAATCCTCGTTCCAGCAGAATGTGACATACTTTTTTAACAACTTGTCCATAGGCACAGTGATCTAGGCATAGCCTTTGATAAAATTTTTGTAATATCCAGTATGTCCTAGGGTAGTGCGCAACTGTTTGACACTTCCCGGTGCTTCTAAGTTAAGTATCACCATGATCTTCATGGGATCTACCATCATTCCCTGTCTACAAACCACATGACCTAATAGGGTCCCAAACGGAGCACAAAATAGGAATTTCTTCAGATTGAGTGTGATATGGTATCTTCAACAGGTATTTAGCATCAGGTGAAGACTTGCCACATGGCAGTTCACCAGCCCAAACATAGTCCAGTCATCAAAGTACACTTCTAGAAACTTGCGAATAAATTCTTCGAACGCAGCAATGACTACACGTAAGAAAATCGCAAGCAAATTCTTCAATCTGAAAGGCATTACAATGTACTAAAAATACCAAAACTTAGTTGTGAAGGTCGTCTTGCTCCTATCCTTTGGTGCGATTTTGATCTAATGGTACCCAGAGAATCCATTAGTGAAGGAATATACTTCCTGGCCACCTACATTGTCCAACACTCCATCAGTGAATGGAGTCGAGAAAGGATCATGTACACAAGCATCATTCAACTTCTTGAGATCTACGCATGTCCTTGTTTTGTCCTTCTTCTTCTTTTCTTGTACCACCATTGGGCTTACCCAATCAGATTCTCCTATGGGCTCAATGGTACCTAGCATGAGCATCTTGTCTAGCTCTAATCGAACCTTCTCCTTATAATTTGGATTGAGATGGTAATAAGGTGTTTGCTTAACTAGCTTTCCATCAGGCTTCAACGTGATATTCATAACACCCAAGTCTCCTATTATCCCTTTTAGAACCATAAACGTAGTAGGGAACAAATCCTGGTATTCGCAAAGCAATTTAGCAACGTTATCCACCATCACATCATCCCAATAATCTCCAATCTTCGCGAATTTGGGCTCTTCCTCCATACCAATATTTACCTGTTTCGTTTTCAGTTGCGTGGTTATATCATGATTCTCAATCTACCGCCCTTAAACTTTGCAGTGACCTTCTATTTTAGGGATGTTAATATTTCGTGTATCCTCATCTTCTTATTTAGCAGTCACGTTATAGCATTCCAATGTGTGGCTCAGCCAATTAGTCCAATCAGGTTTAATCAAGTACAAACGATCCTGTGGTATCCTAAAGATTGTTTATTTCACTTCTTGTAGTGCCTCGTCAATACAGTCAAACACATCTTCAAAGCTAAATGTCATTATGAATCCTTCGTGCAGAATATCCCATTCACCTATACCATGGTAGAGCTCTGTTTCCAAGTACTAGTTCATCGGGATGACATCCAAGTTATGACATAACAAGTGCACCCATTCAGGTTGGGGCTTCACTCCATAAGCCTTGGCCCATATGGCTAAGTGTGAGTGTGGATCATCCTTCTCCTCATACTTGTCTTTCATTTGTACCTTCGGCTTCCTAAAACATGTTCTCATCATCCTCCTACACTCATGCCAATCATCAAAGCTACCCTTGTGTGTACCCCACCATCTCCTAGGCGTAGAGCGTAGTACCTAGTCCAAAGCCTGGAAGTGTTGCTTTTCTGGTACCTCCCTCTCAAATGCATCCAAAACGATATCTGCATCATTCAAACCATCATAAATGGGTAGATTTCTTACCTCTAATGACACATAGAGCAATGACTGGGTCATGATGTTACAACTCAGTGTGGTTACTTCATGTAACGGATTATGCTAGCACTCTAATTCTTCATCAGAGTTCGAGGTGCAGGAACTCTTGCGATCCCATGTAATTCACTCATCCACTGTTGGATTCACCCAATCTTGGTCTCACATTGTTATCTTATATATACAATCCAAATCGTCATCATTTTCATAATCATGGACTAGTTTAGTACAACGCAATCCCTCGGCAAGATCTAGGGGTACTATTATGTGGAGTGATTTCTTCTCAAATATCATCTTTTGTTTCTTTAGGTTGATTACCTCATTCATATCAGTAGCCCAATTGATGCCAAGGAGTGCAGGGTAGGGGTTGCTATCATCCACAATTTCTATTACTTTGAAGTCAGCCAACGCACTCGCACCTTCAATATCTACAGTCACCTCTTGCAACTGCCCTATGGGGATGATCTTCTATTGAATTTCCATCCTGAACTGAATCGGCGACCACTACAGTGTGGGTCTTCCCATCCATTCCCAAGTCTAATTTGGTAGGATGTTCACGTTTGACCCCAGATCCAAAATAACTTGATCCATTTCATACTCTCCTATCTGTGTGGTCAGTCTCATCTCTCGTCCTATCCTTGTTTTACACTTACCAATCTTTCGTACCAAGAACGGTTCACCCAGAGTGTTTCCAATACATCTATTTATAAGATACTGTAATCCCTTCATAGCCTTGCTATCAGAGAACAACTTCATGTAGGTCTCTAAAAAGGTTGTAAGCATAGAAGGTTTCATCTCCTGATCCAGCTTATCCTTGCTCGCTGAGGTGGAGGCCTCAACAAAGCTCTTCTTTTCTTCCATGAATTTTTCGCGCGCGCACTCTAAATCAAATTTAGCCTCCTTCATCAGAGCTTTGCAAACCCATGCGTTATCTTCATGTTCTTTCCCCTTATCATCGCCTGTTGAAATTCCACTTTGGAGCACTATATTTACATTCGGATCCTCTTCACGAGGCTCAGACCTCATCATCTATAGGTTTTGTGTTGGATGAGGAGGTAGCTCCCCTTTGTCACATAGCCTCGCTATCAATGTAGGACAGTCCTCCATTTCATGATCAAATAGAGTGCACTATTTTCAAAATGGACATGTTGGGTTAGTGCAATTGTCGGCATAGTGTCCTAGTCCTCTGTAATTGTAGTAGATTAGCTATCCCCGACCTCTACCAGGTCCTCCTCTACCTTGGCCTCGTCCGTGCCCCTGAAAGCCTGTTCGTGCCATCCCTGCACTCTGGTTAGGGGGTTGCATTTCTGCCTGAACCCTATAGGTGGGTGTTCTATCCATCATCAACTCATAGCTTCTGCAGTTGCACTCATCATGCCCTACCAACCTGCAGAAGTTGCATAACAGTTGTTGTGGTGTTTGTACGAACGTTTGTAGCAAATGACAGTTATCTATGCTATTTTTTCCTCTTACCTCACATATATTGCACCATAATGTAGGCCCCATGCTTGGTACTTCTTGGGCCTCTAGCCTCAAAGGAATTAGTCCTCCTCCTATAATATAGTTCGCGAAGAACAGGTAATGGTCTTTGTCATGCCACTGACCTTCACATTTCAGGCACCATACATCTTCGTGCACCTCTTGTCAAATTGTTCTGTGTTGCTTCAAACTTTTCATTTCAAGGAAAATATTTTGCAACTGCATGAGGATCTACTGAACCTCCAAATTAGGCTCCTACATTGGTGTTTCATGCAATATCGTTGCAATCTCCAAGGCATCTACCTAATTCGCTATCTTCTGTTGTGAACGAGGCCATGAACCACTCTCGATGTTGTCCATCTGTTAAGTTCATATTAGCTTCGTGGACTTCACACTTCAACCTCTGATCTAGTTCCTAAGGTGTCTCGCCTGGTTTCATCGTCATATCCTTGAACCCCACAATTGAATGTGCCTCAGATTTAGGCCTACTGAATTCTTTGTTTAGCACGGTTTGGATTTCTACCACCCCAGCATTTGGGTTATCATTAGAGTACTTGATGTACTAGGTTAGTGCGCGATCCTACAAGGCACTAACCAAGGTTTCTTCTTCATGCGATCATTCGTGATGCCCTGAGCTTTCCATATAGCTTTCACGACTAACCAGAAGTGGTCTGAGTCCTCATTTCCCAAGCCTTTAAATGAAGGCAACTTCGCTGCATTTTCCATCCTAAACTGCAGTTGGGGTAGTGGTGGTATGGGTGAAGTCACAAGTGATGGTGGTGAAATTGGAGGTGGTGTGGGTGGAGGTGGTAGTCATAGGAATCCTTGTCTTATTAACTAAATATAACTTTGCAAAGAAGCCTGCACTATCCCTCTTCGTCACCCAATGGAGGTGCAATCAATGGACTATATTCAAGACCCTTTCTTCCTTCATTCCTGTAAGTCTTTTAGCTTCGCGTAGCTCTGAACATCAAGGTAGCTGCACAAACCATTTTTCGCACAAAAACATCTTAATGCAAGTATTCAAAGACTTCAAGTAGTTACCTTGTGGACCTTTGAAAAAGCGTTGCTCTGCCTCGCTGTATCTGACTGATGCATTGACCATGAATTTAGTCACAAATCCTCCTATGATGCGATTGAGATAATGATTGATAATGTGGGCGATCTTATCCTCAGAGGCTTCTAGTCTTTGTACTAACTCTGGGCCTAGACAATAGGACCATCAAGTCTCCACCTTCCTTGGCTATCTGCTAGCTTCGCGATCCACTTATATAGCTCAATCGGAAAGGAACAGAAAAGGATCTCATGGATCTCTATATATAGGTATTTGTCTAGCCACTTTTCCTTTGTCAATCGCGGATTTCTATTCTCCTGCACCGTGAATTCATGGATCTTCCTATCCAACCAGTCTCCGATATTTTTCATAGTGGATTCCAGTGATATGACATCACACATCTCTCATTTAGATTTCAGTCCCGGCAACAGAGCCATTTCTTAGCTGCGTGGGGCCTGACTGAGGTTCGGCATTGGTCAGCTAAACAAATCCATACACTATTGGCTCCTTCAGCATCAGCCCGTAGAATACGAACTGAAGTCTCACCCGAAGCAGTATGGGGGGATGGTAGAACCAACTTTCCGCACCTTCAGATGGTTGTGATTTCAGTTTATACCTTCAGTTCCTGCTTTCACACAGGTCATTAAGTTCTAGGGCTCTGTCTATCTATCCCTTTATTCCACCCCTCGATACCTCCGCAAAGGGGTGCAATTGACCTTCATGCAGTCCTCACCTTTAGTTCAAGTAATTTTGCTCTGCTAAAGCAACATATTGAACAGGTTTCCAAGTTATCCTTAAGTGTTTAATTATCTTACTAAACAATCATAGTTAGCACCATGTAAATAGATATTCTTACTTGCGTTCAATTAACCAATGTAATTACATACATTCGTGCATCACATAAGCATTGTAAATGAAATCCATACATGATATGGCAAGATGCATTAATAGAAAACAAAGAAACATAATTTGTAGAATGCTTCTCTTTATTGATATCTTCAGATGATTATAGACTCTATCCACCCTGCACACACAGCTGTAAGGGTCCACACACTCAAATGTAGACTTCCACCCTACACCTTTGCGCACTCATATGCAGAGCCTCTAACTACACTAAGACTTGAAACTTAGACTTCTAAAGACTTTCTCAAGACTTCTTCTTGCTCAAAAACTACTTAGAGCTTACTTACTTGGCTCTTTTTATACAATGCCATGGTCTGCAGACCATGGGTAGATCATTAGAGTCGACTTTACAGTTTACAAAATAAAGGCGGACAACCCTTTATGACTCATGACACCTTCGCGCTTCACGACCACAAAATGTGGAAACTTTACAACTTTATTACAAAATTTGACCCAAAACATGGGGATTTAGCCTAAAAATGTCCTTGGTGGATCACATTCCCAACAGCTTGGATCTCTGCACATTGAAATAAGAGAAGAAGAAAGGGATCAATTGATGCAAATGAAGAACCCGACCTTAAATCTGGTAGCGCTGCCCATCGAGACCTTGCATGAACTACACCAAGGGGTGCGTTATGAATTGAGGATTCGAGAGCAACACGCACTATTGACAATCAGTGAAGTCAAGGAAAAAATGAGAATATTTTCAAGGAGAAGTCATAGGCACTTAAATAAAAAGATGAGATCACATCGTGGAGTCAACAGTTGGAAGCAGCCATTACACAAGCCTACATTGAGCTTCCGGAACTCAAGATCCTGGAAAAAGTGGCCTCAACGGAATAGATTTAGAAATTGGTCACTACAGAGGAGTCCAAGGATGAAATCAGTCGAGTCTGGTTCACGTTGGAGCTATAGATATCTGAGTTACAGCTTAAACTACAGCCCACAACTCCTCCAGAAGTTAGAGAGCAGCATGGAGTTACTATCAAAGTAGGCATGACAACCTTGGAAGATATATTCAAGGGCTGCACTGAGCTATTTTGTGAAAGCCATGGAATTATGGACCTCGCTGCAGGAGGACCCCACTCTAGAAAATATTGTCGTAAATATCAGTGAGAAGCAGAGGCAATTCGATAAAATCAGGTCAACAACGTTGACCTTGCCACCAGTGCAAAGGTTCGCCAGACTACAGGAAGGAAAGTTAATTGAGAGTGAGATTGCCAAGCTCTGCTACAAGAAAACAATCATCTCTTCAAGGACACATTTGTGGAAAGATGATGTGACTTAGTAGAATGTAGTAGTACAAAGCAAGCTCAAAGGAATGTAGTCGAATCAAAGGACCATGGGCCTTGCAGTTGAAGTCCCAACTACTAAAAAGTTGGTCGAGGAAGTGCAACAAGCTGCTACACAGGGAAAAATGGATCTACAATTTTTGAAGATTGAGTTGAGTGAGCTGCAAGTGAAGATTGAGGTGCTACTAGTAGAGTGACTCGAGGATGAGTCACCAAATTGTGTTGGGGGCTTGTTTGGATAGGGTCCCCTAGGGTAAATTTTGTCATTAATTTTGTTATAATTGTAAAGTCTCTGCATTTTGTGGGAGTGGAGCATGAAGGTTGCAGGAGTCAAAAGGGGCTTTGTCGCTTAGCTTGTTAGAAGATAGAAGGTTTTGTGACCCCCCCATGGTTCATGAACCATGGTATTGTAAAAGATAGGGATATATATAAATAATTCATAGCGACACTAGGAGATCATTACAAAATAGAAAATCAATTGTATGGGAAATTGAGCTTGAGGTAGGGAAGTCATTTGCTATAAATAGGCAAAGGGGAAGCCTCCTGTTGCTATGTGCATGGAGACCTTGGTAAGATCATAGGTTGAGTACATGCGCCCCTGCAGCTGTGTGCATAGGGTAGAAGAATCTCTAACAGAAAAGATTATATCAATAAAGACTATTTTTGAAGCTATAATTGTGTATTGGTGCATCTGTATTTACTTATCCAATTTCCATATTTTTGCTCTATTATTTGAATTCAAATGAATGAACATTTAATTGATGCATGAAATTAGTAGATCAACTCATTTAATTGATGTATAAATGTTTAAATCTCTTCGCGAAGGGTTAGATTCTGTTTCTTCAACTTACTCCAATTATCTATATTTTAAGTGTTAGGGTTCGCGAAGACTGGAATAAGCCCTAGGAACCACAACAGCCCATCACACTAACCTATAGAAGTAGAAACCTAGTTCTATGATCCCCCAATACTACTTCAAGTGAGACTGCAGCCTGCGCTATGTAGGTTGTTGCTGAAAGGGATAACAATTTATGGTTTTGTTGGTTGGCGCAACTAGCTCTAAACCTGTGTCAGGACCCTTTAAGCCAAAAACTACAATAAAATTTTGAATCCTAATGAGTGTCTTTGGTTTATTTATACAAAAGTGGAGCTACCAGCAACTCCTTATAGAACATGGATATTTTCCTCCCTATCTCGATAATAGGTGAATCTAATTCCTCCTTGGCTTGCACTAGCTCAACCGCCAATGAACAATGATTGCTTAGCTTCCAATGAAACCGAATTGATGGGATACATTTGGGGACTTTTGACCAATTTCAGAAATTAAAGAGGTGGACCATTCCCTAGAATCTCTCTTGTTTGTCTAATATGAGGTCCCACATTCAAATCATCTCAAAAGTCCTCCAATTCCTGCATTTAACACACATTAGGCCACATGACATACTAACACATATTTACTCCTCACACTAAGCATAATATAATAAAATTTGTTGATGAATGTGAAAAAAATATAATTTAATAAACTAGAGGATGTCATTATGACCCATATATATTCCTATTGATGATCCTCATCACACATAATGGTGGAGAGTTGTGCAAGAAGGAATTTGAAGAGTTCTATAAGAAATGTGGTATAGGAGAAAAAAATACTACTCCATACACACCTTAGCAAAATGGAGTTGTAGAATGAATCAACAAGACATTGGTGGAATGGAAAGAAGCATGTTGAGTGGTTTTGGATTAGGACAAGAATTTTGGGCAAAGGCGGTGGAGAGTGCATGTTACCTGGTTAGCTGGTCATCTTCATCAGCATTGGAGGATAAGACTCCACATGAGGTATGGACTGGTAACCCTCTCTTTCAGATATGAGGGTATTCAGTTGTGATGCATATGTACATGTTCCAAAGGAGAAAAGAACAAAGTTGGATAGATCTAAAAGATGTGTATTTATTAGGTATAAGGATGGTTTAAAATATGATAAGCTTTGGAACCTAGAAACAAGGAAGTTTATGTACAAATGAGATGTGGTGTTTAGAGCGCTGAAACATGATTTTAAACTTGAAGTCCTACCAAATAAGCCTAAGAAGATGGTGTTTGAGCAAAAGGAGGAATAATTGGACTCTACAACAGAACAAGAATCAAAATATGAAGAGCCACAAACTCCATCTTTGAGAAGATTAGCTCGAGAGAGAAGGTAACCATAAAGGTATAGTCCATCTACCTTTTTTTCAAAATTTTCTTTATCCATTACTGATGATGATCCTAGAACTGTCAAGGGGGTAGTGGATTTAGAGGATGGAAAACTCTAGAAGGAGGCCAGTATTGATGAAATGACATCTTAGGAAAAAATGAGGCCTGGGATTTGCTGGAGTTACGGGCTAGAAGAAAACCCATTGAGAGCAAATGGGTGTTTAAGAAGAAGACAAATGCAAAAGGAAAGGTGGAGAAATACAAAGCTCAGTTAGTAGAAAAAGGGTATTACCAGATGCTGGGAATTGATTTTGGTGATTTTTTTTCTCCTGTTGCCAAGTGAGCTTCTATTATATTATTTTTATCTGTTGTTGCTACTTTTTATTTTTAGGTAGAAAGGATGGATGTGAAGAGAAAATTTCTTCATGGGGATGTAGAAGAAGCGATCTACATGAATTTGTTAGGCCCCTGTTTTGTCTTGCTTTATATCAACTTTTACTTGAAATTCCTCACGCTCTTGTTTAGTTTGAATGGTTATTGTCGCAAGTATTTACTATTTCCCTTTTATTAATGGAATTTAAACATCATTAGTAATAGTTTGTGTGTTTACAGGTTTAAAACTGAGTTGATCATGTTTTTATACATATGCCAATATGCCTTGATCCTACATTCACCTCCCGGCACTCTACAGTAGATTCTTGTACCAATTGGTATTCTTGCACCAAATTACGGTGGGCTTCCTGCACTCTAAATATTTCCTAGACTACATTCACGTTCCTACACTAGAGTCAAGTAATTTGTAGATTATGTTAATCATTCGAATCCAGGTGCCCTGATCTTGTGTAAAATTCCTATTCCCATGTTACACCAATTCTCAATTGGGTTTCATGGATCCAATGATTACACGTTGTTGTTCTTATTGCTTCACCAGAACACAATGCATATATGACATCTTTTGAGTCTATTACGAGAAGCACATGCTTTGGAAATGAAGAAAGAAAAATGCGCAAGGCATTCCTTTAAAATATGGGTACGCGATCACTATTGATATCATCAATGTGAACCATTCGAGAATAGCATTTGATCCCATTGTTTGTGATATGGAGGAGTGCCAAGAGGATAGGGACTTCGAAGGCAATAAAATCAAGCAACACCATCCAAAAATATTACAAAATTCTTCGTATCATGTGAGTGGCAATGGATGAGGCAAGATGTGTATATACACCAAATAAAAAGTGGCTCCACGAGAGCCAAATTATTTCTAGAAACCACGGGGATTAATAGCAGTGTGATATGCCCATGGATATGATGACGAGGGCTTGATGATTCAAAATCACCTTGTGTATTTGTATGGAACCTCATATTGATGGGAATCCAATCAAATACGTAGAATCCTTATTTTTTCCAGGAATCTGTTAGTAATTTGAAAAGCTATATACATGTTTAACATCTGATCCAAATAATTAGGAGTAGTTGTGGTTATAAATATGAAGATCTTGTATTCTATAATATAGATAGAGAGACAAAATATTAAATTTTAGAATTGAATTTTAGAAAACAAAGGTCGATTCTATTAGGAAGGAGGGAAGGAGATGGTCCCAATGTAGCATCATGCAAGCATATTTCATCTGTGGATTACTCCCCCTATTTGCTGGAGTTTGATCCTTTCCTGCACAATGTAAGGAATGAGATTACAACGATTAATCAAGGCATTTTAAGATATGTTTTGTATAATCATAATATGAGTTTTATTATTTTAACATATGTGTGAACCAAGTTGTTGATAGAGGGTGTGAGTTGGATGGATTGGCAGCCAGACTAGCTCGACACCGCTTTGAGTCTTTTAGGGTTAGGTTGGATTGTGTTTAAATTTTCATTTATTGTCTGGGAAATGTGTGGAAGATAAAATAATAATATTTAATTCCTTTGAGTCTCTTCCCTTATTTAAAATTGATTTCATTCAATTTGCTGCGTGAATACGATATTGGAAGAACTGTTCTTGCGATTTAGAAAGGCTTCTTGACATCACATACTATATCAAATTGTGTGTCATGATATGTCCCTCAAGTGGTTCTATATTCATAAGGTTGGCTTATGTGATTGATACCTTGCCTCTATAAGTTTCTAATGAGCAATTTGAATTCTTTAAATTGGTCCAGATCGAATAGGTTCAAGCTCCAAAATATGAGATTGATTTCCCTCTTTCTGAGTAATTATGGTTTTGGAGGTATCAAAGTATTTATTAAATATTAAATGATTATGCTTACAAAAGTCACATATTACTAAGAAGCTAGGACCGCATATACATTTCTGTCATTTGAAATTGTGATTCTTGTATACTCTAGAGTCGATATTGATGAAAGGAAACTACATTATGTTTGAAATCAACAATGTTTCTTCCACATTGTAGTTGCCTTTAGACTTTCGGTCAGCTTCCCAATATTTATTCTTAGGGGCAAAGAAGGTGAGTGAATTTATATGGGACCAATTTATTTCATAGATTTTTTTACACAATAAATTTACTTGCCAAGGTTTGTTGATGCTTTTCTACAAATTCTGCAAATTCTCTACAAATCTACCTATAAGACCATGTAGAAAATCTCACTATAGATTAACTCAATAATGCAATATACCAAAGAAAAATACTATAATCTACTTCTGCTATCAATTTTCTTTGCAGAAGTTTAAATATCTAGCTGAATCAGAGCTGAACACATATAACCATAAGAAGAAGAATTAATGCACATGAAACATAGAAAATACTCAGGGGAAAACCTCAGCTAAAAACCCCACTATCTGTATTATCATACAAGGTGGAAATACATCAGAATTATACAAAGCCTTAACTCTCACAGCTAGCCAGCCCTAAGTACAATCCTCCTAGACGCTCATAGGCAAACAAGGCTTCTCACAAATCTTCCCTTTGCCATCCAAGCCTCTTATTTCCTTGTGTAGTTTCTCTTGGGTGGTCCTCCTGTTACCAAGTGTAACATTGATCTCTCAGACTGATCTCACACCCTATCAAAATTGTGCAATCCTCGAGGAACCTTATCCCTTCTGCATGCATGAGTTTCCTTTATAGAAGAAGACATGCAACTAATAGTACATTCTTCTTGACATTTAGCTTAACTAGATCTTTCTCATAATAGGCATGCATGAGTTACTGATGAGGGAATCTTCAGTTATCTGGACTACACTTGTTGAGTGCATGCATGCATCAACTGACTAATAACTCACAATTTGTTCCGCAGACAGTTTGGAACTAATTTAACTAGACTTAACTTAGTAAACTGAGCTAACTAATTACAACTCAAATATAACTCAATCTTATCTCCTTAATTAAGGTATAATCTCCTTAATTTAAGGGATAACTGTTCAATGACTTCACAAAGACTTATAACTTGAATTTCTCCAACTAATGAATCCATAATGAATTAATTAATTATTTCCAAGCAGCTGGTGAGACTAAATTCAAATTTTAATTCACAATTTTAATTCAAGGACAAATTAAAATTGGAATATTTTGGATTCTATTTTTATCATTTCTTGTTGCTATTTTCAACATCTTTCAGGTTGTCAATTATTGAAAATAATTTTTGTTACATATATATAGATGCAGCAGAATTAGTGCAAACTTTTTATTTTTCTTTGCACAAAGAATGGTTCTGAATTCCTCTTGAATTTATTCCACCATTTACAGTCTTCCTTTTTTTATGTTGTTTCGAGATTGCTTGATTTCTAGTTAGGATTTACCTTCTGTTTGCCCATAATTAGGATTTCCTTTCACAATTTCTAATAGTGCGAGATTTCCTTTTATTTTTCGCATGATTTAAATTGTTAGGATTGGTGTTTTCTCAAATTCATTTTGAAGTGCAGGATTCCATTTAATTTGTTGAGATCAATGCACAAGTTAGACTAGAAATTGATTTGCAGGTTGTCAGGGGCTCTCTGTGGCATTTCCAGTGTTGTGCCTCGAAGTTCATGAACTCTTGGATTGATAACTAAATGTTGGTCCATTAATATGCCCTATACATCACCCAACATGTTGGCGCTATTGTTGGGGAGGTGCTTAGGGGATTGACCTTGGTGACTTGTTGTATTTGGTTTTTTGCTTCACCTAGTTTCTCTTGCAATTTTATGTTCTTTGAATTTATTTCTTTCGTGCATATCTTTGTTGCTTTAAAGTTTTTCATTTTCTCTGGTGTTGAAATAACGCCCGCCCCCCACCCCACCCCACATATATATATACACTATTCATGTGCTAACAAATGTACCACTTGGCTTGTTGAAAATAGGAAAATGGTATTTTGAGGAATCATTCAATGAGTAGTTTGATGCTGCTACAAAGAGATACAACTCATCTAATGAAGAATTAACAAGTGCATAATTTAATATTTTTCTTGAACATAAAAATAATATTATTAAATCTTTGATTTCAAAATTGGATGATTTGCAAGAGGAACAGAAGAAGGATGACGAACCACTTCTTATCTTTTGTGCTAAAAAGAAACACTTACTTGGAAAGTGTCGACTTAGTAGAAGGAAATTTTGCAGAATTTATGAAGAGGATCATTTAACAAAACATTGCCCATCACTACCAGGATTACAAAAGGTACTCAAGAAATAAAGTAATGAATCAAATAAACCATCATGTATAACTCAAAATCCATTACCATTTGATACTTGGAATAATGTCTATTATCCTGAGTAGGTTCCTCGACATGTTTATAATCCTACAGTTTCTTGGAAAAAAATTAGTCCTCCTCCAAATGAATACCTTACTTCATGGCCATAGTGGCCCTCTCCTTCTCCCTCATCCTCGAGCTAGATATCCCCATGGCCTCAAGAATGCTTTGGATCCTTCTCTCTAGGGAAATATCCCATGCAAATTCAATTACATGAGCATCAACAACAACCACAATTTCTTTCCAATGCATCACCAAGTCATTCTCCTACATGGTCCTAGCTACATGTGAAACCTTACCCTAATCCTAGCCCAAACCCTAATTCATGCCTTATACCTAGCCCTAATCCATACTCTAGACCTAATCCTAGCCCATACCCTAATCCATATCTTAGACCTAGCCCTAATCCATACTCTAGACCTAACCCTAGCCCATACCCTAATCCAAAACCTATACCTAACCCCAGTCCAAAGCCTAATCCTAATCCAAATATAAATCTTAGTCCAAGCCTTAACCAAAACCCTAGCCCAAACTACATCCTAAACCCTAATCTAAACCATTAGGTTGCACAACAATTTTAAACACCTATTCTTCCCATTGATTTCTATATTGAACAAAATGTTACACCTTCCATCTTGGGAAAGGGAATGAATTTGGAAACTCCCCCCATTACCGCAAAAAATTCACCATAGGAAGATATAATTCAAATACCACTAAAGGAGAAATCTTTCATTATAACTTGTTCTAAATATGTTGTTGAAGCTCAAACCCATAGAATTTCCCTCAACCATTCTTGTCAATCTGGAAAGAAAATATTTGAGCCCGAACTTGAGGGATTTATATTTTGTCTTTCACCAGATCCTTGTGCCTCCAGGAGAGTGACGATCAAATTATGGAAAGTCGACATCAGTTGGAGGATCATAAATATGTAGATTCCATTGAATCATGGTTTCAATAAGTCATCAGCCCACCTTATTTCCTCATCATTAGGAAACTCTTGGTACCATGTCAATTAAAGCAACTGGTTTCTCATACTTTGGTACGTCTTGAATTTTATTCTTTGGAAATAAGTTTGAGTATATTCAGCATTGTGTTACACACATGGATACATTGGAAGTATGCCTACACTTAAAGGTGATATTTATCTCTCTAAAATAGGTTAGGGTAATATGAGGGTAATGAATAAACATGTATAACAACACTCTTGAAACTATGATCCGCTAAAAGGAAAACTTTTCAAATTTCTATTATTATGCACTCTCATGGTAAGACTTGTCAGAAGAGCTTCAAACCTAAATGCCTCATATTTTATAAAGTGACTTTGATTTTTGATCAATATGTGAGTGAAGGGTATTGTTATGAGTTACATGTAATACTTTTCTCCTATTCTAACAAAGTATCATCTAGAAAACCTATTTAAGTCCCTTCGAAGGGATTGATAAAAATATCCCGTGGTGGACCACACCTACAAAACTCTAACAAGCTTTCATAAGAACCCTGGCATGACCAACTCGAGAAATATTTTTAGTCATTTTCTAAGATATTTTTTTAAATAAGTCTTTAGGGTAGAACGACCAACTAGTAAAGAATAGTAATTAAAAACTTTTCATGCCATCCTGTGCTCTTAAGGAGTAGAATTTCTTCCCCACTTATTAAGTAACCTATCTGAGGTTAATCACAATCAGAGTTTTGTTCTAGAAACATAAAAAAATTAATTGAGGTATTGGAGGTCCCATTACGATCCAACCTAGTATAATCATGGGTCCTAAGGAGAATGATATTACTATTACTAATCACCAAGCCAGGGTCATGGCTTTTTTAGTGGAAAATTTGGAAGACAAAAGGTCTCATCATGAGTTGACTTGTTCATTCTTGTTAGTTCTTGTGAATGGCACTTTTGTTAGCTGGTTACCAAGCCAGGACACTGGCCTTCAATTAATTTATGAAAAAAGAAAAAAGAAAATTCTCTTAAATGACTCTGGATTTATATCTAATAGGTGGGACACAAGCATTTCATGGGGCTAAAAGGCATCTCTATCAAGCCTATAGATGTATACTGGAAGTAGGGCCATGCCTATAGTATTAAATTTAATTTTACACTATGATTTACTTGGCCTTTTTTGTCTTTCCTTGACTTCATCATCATATCTCTTTGAGAATGGCTTTAAAACCCTTCTAGTGTTATGCCTTGGAGTTCTACCTCTTTGGAATGATTTTTTTTATGGACGTGGGATGCTTAGTACAGGTAATTCACTGTGCCCAGACAAGAGGAGCTTCAACTATACATGGATAATGGTAAAATGGTCACTGTGGGAAGGTATTATTATGTCTATTTTTAACACCATGTCTTTCAAATAATTTCACTCATATTTACAATGGGGATATCAAAGTGAAACTTCTAATTAAAGATGCCTTCGAGATATTTTTGGAAATTTATAAAAGCTAGCTATTTATTCAAGAAATAACACCATCCTTGCAATTTAGTATTCCTATGGCAGCCCTTTTCTTATATCTTCTTGAAATCAGTCTAAACAAATAAAGAGTCCAGCAGGCACTCTATTTTTAGAACAAGATCTATCTAGTGCTGGAAATGTTGATCACATAGAATTGTAGGAACATCATTACAAATGCCTATAAATGTTTTTAATTTTGATTTTTGAAAGGGAGCAACAAAACAAAAATTGATTTCCTTGCATGAGGAAATGCAAGATTCTCAACATGGGGGGATGTTAGGCCCCTATTTTGTCTTTCTTTATATCAACTTCTACTTGAAATTCCTCATGCTTTTGTTTACTTTGAATGGTTATTATCGCAAGTATTTACCATTTCCCTTGTTTTAATGGAATTTAAACATCAATAATAATAGTTTGTGTGTTTTCAGGCTTAAAACTGAGTTGATCATTTTTTTATATATGTGCCAACATGCCTTGATCCTGCATTCACCTCCCTACACTATACAGTAGATTCTTGTACCAATTGGGATTCTTGCACCAGCTTATGGTGGGCTTCCCGCACTCTGAAGAGTTCCTGGACTACACTCATGTTCATGCACTAGAGTCAAGGAATGGATAGATTGTGTTAATAATTCAAATCCAAGTGCCTTGATCTTGTGTATAGTTCCTATTCTAGTGTTACATCAATTATCATTTGGGTTTCATGGATCCATTGATTGTGTGCTATTATTCTTATTGCTTCACCAAAACAAAATACATATATTACATCTTTTGAGTCTATTAGGAGAACCACATGCTTTGGAAACAAAGAAAGAAGAATGCACAAGGAATTCCTTTCAAATATGGGTACATGATCAGTATTGATATCATCAACGTGAACCATTCCCGAATAGCATTTGATCCCATTGTTTCTGATATGGAGCAGTGCCAAGAGGACAAGGATTTGGAAGGAAAGCACATCAAGCAACATCACCTGGAAATATCACATAATTCTTCATATCATGTGAGTGGGATGAGGAAAACACGTATATACACCCAATACAAAGTGGCATCACGGAAGACAAATTATTTCTAGTAGCCACGAGGATTAATAGCAATGTGATATGCCCATGGATATGATGATGAGGGCTCGATGATTCAATATCAACTTTTGTTTTGTATGGAACCTCATATTGATGGGAATCCGGTCAAATATGTAGAATCCTTATTTTGTCCAGTAATCCATTAGCAATTTTAAAGTTGTATGCATGTTTAACCTCTAATCCAGATAATTAGGAGAAGTTGTTGTTATAAATAGGAAGACCTTTTATTGTATAGGATAGACAAAGAGACTAAACATTAAATTTTTAATTGTATTCAGCAAAAAGACGTTGATTCTATTAGGAAGGAGGGGAGGAGATGGTATCAATGTAGCATTACATAAGCATAGCTCATTTGCGAATCATTCCTCCTATTTGTTGGATTATGACCCTTACCCGTGCAATGTAAAGACTAAGATTCCATGGATTAATAAAGAAATTTTAAGCTATTTTTTGTTTAATCATTTGATGCATTTTATAATTTTAACCTCTATGTGAAACAGGTCATTGATAGAGGGTGCAAGCTAGCTGGGTTGGCCACCAAACTAGCTCAACACGGCTCTGAATATTTTAGGACTAGGTAGGATTGCATTTAAATTATCATTTGTTGTGTGGGAAATGTGTGGAAGATAAGAATATAATATTTAATTATTATTAGTGTCCTTCCTTCTTTAAAATTGATGTCATTCGATTTGTTGCATGAATATGATATTGGAAGAATTGTTCTTGCAATTTATAAAGGTTTGTTGATATCGAATACTAGATTAGATTGCGTGCCATGATATGTCCCTCCAGTGGTTATGTATTCATAAGGTCGGCTTATGTGATTGATACCCTGCCTTTATAAGTTTCTAATGAGAAATTTGAATTCTTTAAATTGGTCCAAATCCAACAGGTTCATGCTCCAGAATATGAGATCGATTTCCCTCTTTCTGAGTAATTATGGTTTTGGAGGTATTGAAGTATTTGTTAAATGTTAATGATTATGCTTACAGAGGCCACATATTACTCAGAAACAGAGACCACATATACATTTTTTGCATTCAAAATAGTGATTCCTGTATACTGCAGAGTCGACATTGACGAAAGGAAACTACATTATGTTTGAAATCGACAATGTTTCTTCTCCATTGTAGTTTCCTTTAGACTTTCGGTCAACTTCCCAAGATTTATTCTTCGGGACAAAGAAGATGAGAGAATTTATATGGGATCAATTTATTTCGTAGATTTTTTCACACACTAAATTTAATTTCCAAGGATTGTTGACACTTTTAGGTTGTCATTTCTTGAAAATGATTTTTGTTACAGAGAGATAGACATAGCAAAATTAGTATAGACTTGTTATTTTTCTTTGCATAATGAATGGTTTTGAATTTCTCTTGAATTTATGCCAGCATTTACAATCTTCATTTTTGATGTTGTTCTGGCATTGCTTGATTTCTCATTAGGACTTACCTTTTGTTTGTCCATAATTAGGATTTCCTTTCACAATTGCTAATAGTGCAGGATTACCGTTTATTTTTCGCATGATCTAAATTGTTAGGATTGGTGTTTTCTCAAATTCCTTTCGAAGTGGAAGATTCCATTTAATTTGTTGAGATTAATGTACAATTTAGTGTAGAATTTTCTTTGTAGCTTGCCAGGGGATCTCTCTGGCATTTCCAGTGTTGTGCCTCAAAGTTCACAAACTCCTCGATTGATAATTAAATGTTGGTCCATTAATATGGCCTACACTGCACCCAACAAAAGAAACTTGAAGGCTTTGTGGTGAAGGGTAAGAAAGAACTGGTATGTAGGTTAAAAAAATCTTTGTATGGGTTAAAATAGTCACCAAGGATGTGGTATCAAAAATTTGATACATATATACGGGGAATTGGATTCACTAGAAGAAAATAGGATCGCTATGTGTATTTTAAATTAATTGGTGACCGTGTTATTTATTTGGTCTTGTATGTGGATGATATGTTGCTGATTGGAAATGACAAAGTAATTATCCATGATTTGAAGATCCAATTCTCCTCCTAATTTGATTGAAGGATCTTAGTGATGGAAACTATATTTTAGGCATGGAAATTAAACGAGATCGCAAAATAGGAACCTCTGGTTGAACTAGAGGAAGTATGCTGAGACAATACTGCAAAGGCTTAATATGAAGCATAGTAAACTCATGAAGGTTCCTATTCTTGTAGGTGTAAATTTATCTGCTGAACAATGTCCCAATACACAAGAGGAAGATGGCATGTCCCGTGTTCCATATGCATGTGAATTTGGTAGCCTAATGTATGAAATGGTCTATACAAGAACATACATTTCACATGTAGTGGGAGTAATGAGTACGTTTATGTCAAAACCAGGGATGGATAATTGGATAGCAGTGAAGTGGGTTTTTAGGTATTTGTGTGCCACTAGCGATTATCGTATGTGCTACCAAGGCATACCAAGATTGCACAGAGTCTTTGGCATCCATGGCTTTGTTGATGCATATTGAATTGGAGATATGGATCAAAGAAGATCTACAAGTGGGTATGTGCTTAACCTATTTGGAGGAGTAGTCAGTTGGATGAGAAAGAGACAGTTTGTAGTGGCACTTTCAACTATAGAAGTAGAATACGTGGTAGCCACTAATGCAAACAAGGAAGTGTTCAAGTATGGGGTAATACAGTGAGCTATATGCATAGATTATGACAGCCAAAGAACAATTTTCTTGGCAAAGAATCCTTCTTATCATTCAAAGATAAATCCCATTGATGTTGAGTATCACTTTGTGAGGGAAATGGTTGAGGACAAAAATTTATTGTTGGTAAAGGTGGACACTTTGAATAATGTTGCAGATGTATTGACAAAGTTTGCGAGAACTGAGAAGTTTTCTTGGTTTAGAGAAACAATGATTGTTGTAGTGTTGGACCAATGACTAAGATTTTCTGTCATCCCCTATGTGGAAAATAAAAAAAAAGGTGGTAGAATGTCGGGTGTGTGTTATACTTGTTTCATGGCTTGTCACATGCATGGGGTCCTTGGAAACACCCTAGGAAAAAAAAGTTAACCCTATATTAGGTGGGCAGACATACCTATGATGTTGTGCATGGGTGTTTCACATGGTTTTAGGCATGATGGTTTTCTATCCATGATATTTTGTATATTCATTCAAGGAAGCTACAGTTATCTTCTTGTTGAAAAGTGGGCAACAAGAAATGCTAAATTTAGAATGTGCTAAACATACAATGTCTAAAAATAGTAGTTTGGCCAGTGAGGTCATTGGCCACCTTGGGTGAGAGGTGAAACTACTAAAAATAGAAAGTTCTAAAAATAGCATTCCTGGGTCCCTTCCTATTTATAGCAGTCCCTGGTGTATCTATAGGAACTAAAATCAAATTTGGTCTTAACAAAAGGTTAAAATATTAAATGATTAATCTCCATGACTTAATTAGTTGGAAAAATTAAACTTGAAGTCTTTGTGAGAACATGCAAATTAGTTTTCCCACTGATTGATGAATTTATCCTTTATCCTCTCCACTGATCGAGGAATTAAGTATGAGTTCTATAATGAGAGAATAAGTTGACTTAGTTCTAACTAGTGAAGTCCAGATAGATTATTTTAACCAGTTGTTAAAATAATAAAATATAGTTTTTTAATGCTTGCATGCATGTGACAACTATTATTTTAGATAACTGAGGATTTACTCATGGATAACTGTTGCATGTCAGTTCTATCAGAGACCCAGTTGAGATCAAATGAGGGACAATGTACTATCAGACGCTTGGATCTTCCTATGGAATATTCCTTGCATGCAGGAGGAACTAGTGTCCTCAAGGATTGCGTAGTTGGACCTATGGTTGACAGTAGGTATGATATGGGGCCAATGCTCACATGTTATGAATTGGACCCCAATCAAAATTGTGCAAGGAAATAGGGGATTGGTGGACTTGTGGCCTACATATTTGTTAGGACCTCATTTTGTCTCTTTCTGACTATGCATTTTGTTATAATGTCACCCTTTTCAACCCATATTTAAAAGTCCTTGTTAGTGTTTTGACCCAATTATTCCAAAGATATGTAGTGACTCTTCTCATCACTATACGTTTTATTATTTAACATATAATCATGCTATCTTCATAGTTAAGCTTTGAATTGTTAGTTGCTGAAACAGTTAAAGATTGATGTGCAGTTCATGTTGCTGAAACTGCTCGGAATTTGTAAGACTATTTTTGCAGTTGTTGAAACAGCAAGAACGACACGCAAATCTCGAAGCTGAAATAGTTGAGATTTGCATTCAAAATTTGACGGCAACAGATGAACCAAATCGATCACCGAGGAAGTTGTTATATTGGATGTAACATCCATGATCTAAAGACAGTATTGTTGTAACAACACTTTGTTGACGGGAAATTAATTTCCCTATTTTTGTATAATGGGTTAAACAGAATTTTTCAATGTAAATATTTTGTAATAGATGTCTCCTCTTTAAAAAGAGGAGACATCTACATAAAGAGGGGGAGACTGTGAAAGAGGTGGAGAAAAAGAGACAGGACTAGAATCCTTTCTTTCTGTAACATGACATATTAATGGATGAATAAAACTCTTATTCTGAACATCTTTTTCTAGTTCTCGTCTCCTGGGGAATCTTTTGAGAAGGACAGGGCCCACCTTCATCACAAGATTCACCCATTATATTTCTCTGCAGTGTGTGAGTGTGTGTTTTATTCATACCTTGTTAACAAGTACTGTTTTCTGGATATTGTTTTACCTTTGCTGAAACTATGTTCCTTTCTTAATCGATTGTTGCATTGGTTAAAGTTATTTCATGAGTGTCTCACCGATGATTAAGTTTACAGAGTGAATCAGCGAGCTAGATAAACAGAGGTAGGTGCTGAAGCTTCCCATTCTGGGGATGGGATCCTGATTCTCTGTTACAGCATAGCCATTGTTTTCTTTTGCAGAATTGTTCCTTTATGTTGAATTGTTCCTTGAATGAATTTAAGTATCTCTTAATGGATATCTGCAATAGAGTATAACTGTTGTAACACAAAAGTGGAGCTTCAGTTATTAAAGCAAGGTGTGATTCGTTTGTACTACAACTTTTAGTGCTTTTAAGAGTGAGTACATATAGTACACAATCACCTTTGAAATAACCATACTTCCCTAGGTTGACAATTTATGTAGAACTTTAATCAACAATTAAAGTGACCAACATTTTGGTGCCATTGTCGAGGAAGGAAACCGTAGATTTTAAGAGCATTAATGATTTTCTTTTAGATGTACAAAATGCATGAGAGGAGGAAGGAAAATTTTCATCGATGACATCATCTCAAAAGCTGAAACGTCTCAGAGGATAAGCTCCCGGAGGCCACAGACTCAGCACCTCTCTAAATGGACTATGAAACAGAGGAGGTAGTGGGACCTGAAAGGGCCGAGGAGATAGTAGAACAAACCGAGGAGTCAGAAACAATAGAAGATATTGAAGTTGAGGAACCAGTTCAGAATATTGAAAGCCCAACAGAAAGTGCTGAGAATTGGGCAAGTGAAACAAGGGAACAACCAATGGATGGAAACAATGAAGGACTCTTTGGTGGGGGACAAAGAGAAGGAAGAGGCGAGAATTCTCTCTCCACTTTGGAATTCCCTATTGAGGATATTCCCAGAGGGGCAACTCCTATGAAGAACATCCCACTCTCAGCCCTACCTAATTTTCATGGTTTATGATCTGAAGACCCTGATGAATTTCTGTTTGAGTTTGATATATTCTGTAGAAGTTATGATTATGTTACTAATCCTCAAAAGTTAAAGTTATTTCCAGTGACAGTAAAAGGAAATGCACTAAGGTGGTTCATGAGCCTAGGAGGACATGTGATCACAACATGGGAGCAGATGAAGGAGAAGTTTCTGGCCAAATACCAAGATTATTGCCAGACAAGAGAAAGAAAGGAGGAACTATTTAAGATGGTTCAGAAGGAGGACGAAAAATTTGAAGATTTCGTGGAGAGATTACAATGCAATTTGCAGAGATCCGATCACCCTAATATGAGTAAGGATATTCTTAAGTCAATACTGTTGAAAGGGGTACGGGATGACTGTTTAGACATGTTAAATATGCTTGGTAAAGGGGATATATCTAAGGAATCATATGATGAGATCGTCAACCTCTATAAGAGATGTTCAAGAGGAGCAGTAAACAGACCAAAAATCAGGGATAGTACATACTCAAGAGTCCAAAAATCAGCTAGTGGAGGAGCAACAAGAGCTGAAATAGGTAGTTACTTGAAGAGTTTAAAACTAAAATGTTAAGCTCTTTTGCTTCACAAATTGATACCTTGCAGGTTAAAAAGAAGCAGGCAGAGGCAGAAGCTGCTTTGGTCATTTTCTACTCTAAATGCAGAGAAAAACACCCACTAAGGGAATGCCCACTAGACAAGGTACCAATTTGCACTATTTGTGAGAAGGACCATGAGACTCAACAATGCCCTTCTTTACCAGGAATAAAAACGACACTGCAACCAATTGAAGAAGAAGCTGAAGCAATTTATTTGCTGACACAGAGGAGGAAATGGCAACCATGAGGAGAAGGTATGAATTCTAATATGTCATTTAATCATTGGAATAATTATCCTTCTTTTCAAGCAAATTACCTGCCCTTAAATCAAATGCAATACCCACCCTTCAACCAAATGAACTTCCCACCCATGCAGCAAACAAACCCTCCCTTTATGGAGCCTACAATGTGGAATCCCTGGTCTCTACAACAATCTTATTTTAATCATTGGAACCCAAGATGGATAGCTCAGCAAATCCCATTTCCAAACCAATTCCCTCAGTATTAGCAATCTCTCTCTCTGCCATCAAATGCTCCACCAAATAACCAGAGAATGAGACCCCAGCTGCCTGTACAACCAAACCCCAATCCTAATAATAATAATAAAGCTATGCAAGTCATCGATATTCAGAACCAGCCTATTCTACCTGTGCAATGTAATGACATTCATTTGCGGTCTGGGAGAATAGTCGAGCCTATTAATGATATTACTTCTTCTGACTCTGATAAAGAAGAGACAGAAAAAGAAAAATCATCCAATAAGGCTGTTGAAATAGTTGAGCCACTCTCTAATAAAACCACTGAAATAGCAGAGTCGCCATTCCCTGAGTGTTTAGCTCTTATTAAGACACCTGAGCCGCCTACTTTTAACCTTCTAGGGGAATTGCAGAATTTGTATGTTAAAATTCCACTTCTGCAAGCACTTAGAGATGTACCAATTTATGCCTGAACTGTTAGAGATATTTGCATTAAGAAACCTGGAAGAAAAGCTAAAGATCCCCTTATAATTCATGTGATGGGTGATCTAACTACTTTAATAACAGGGAAAACCCCTCCTGTAAAATATGTTGATCCTGGTCATCCTACAGTTACAGTACAGGTTCAAAAAAATTTTGTTTCTAGAGTTCTGGTAGACTTAGGTGCTGCCATAAATATTATGACCCTTGAAACTGCAAAATTATTATAGCTGAAGAATGTAATTAGAGAGACACCAACCATTCTAGATCTTGTTGACCGTTCCACAATCAAACCAGAAGGGGTTATTGAAGACCTAATAATTTCAGTCGAATCTTGGAACTACCCAGCTGACTTTGTTGTGTTACAAACTAAAACAATGTTGGGGGGACATCCACTGATTTTGGGGAGACCCTGGCTGGCTACGGCAGATGCCTTTATCGGCTGTAGATCGGGCTCAATGACAGTTTCTAATGGATCTAAAACTAAGCATCTCACTCTCTACCCTCATGCTACACCCATGATTAACAATGATAATTCTGTATGGTTAGATTATGATGATGAGGATACTCAACCCATTTTGACCATTGGGCAAGCCTTAACTTTTAAAGACACCACCGAGGATGAAGTAATTAGTAACTTTATTTCTGAACCCTCCTCGGTTACCTCTGAAACTTAGGATCAGTTAACTGCAATTTTGGAACCTGAAATGTAGCAAAACCTTAAATCTGAAAATTTATCTCAAACATCAATTGATACTCCCTCCAAGAGTATAATAGTAGAAATTGAACCTGGTAAAACATTGAATATAAATCCTAACTTGACAGATGCTGAAACACAACAGTTAATGAAGTTACTTCGTGAAAATAAGGAAGCATTCGCATGGGACTACACAGATATGAAGGGGATCTCTCCTTAATTATGTACTCATCGTATCTATATCAAGGAGGGATCTCGACCAGTCTGTCAACCCCAGTGACGAATGAACCCCAATCTAAGGGAAATTGTTAAAGAAGAACTTCAAAAACTGCTTAATGAAGGGTTTATATACCCTATATCTGACAATGAATGGGTTTCCCCATTAGTAATAGTACCTAAAAAAAATGGGAAATGGAGAGTATGTGTAGATTATAGAGCCTTAAATAAAGCTACTCAAAAGGATCATTTCCCTTTGTTGTTTATTGATCAGGTGCTAGATAGTTTGTCAGGAAAGAGATTCTTTTCCTTTTTAGATGGTTTTAGTGGATATAACCAAATCAAAATTGCACCCCAAGACCAGGACAAGACCACTTTTACTAGTCCATGGGGAACTTTTTCCTATAAAGTTCTTCCATTTGGACTATGTAATGCTCCAGTAACATTTCAAAGAGCAGCGATAGGAATTTTCTTTGATATGCTTAATGACTCTTTGGAGATATTTATGGATGAATTTACTCATTATGGTGTGACTTTCGAGGATGCACTACAAAACCTTGAGAAAGTACTTAAACGTTGCATAGAAGCCCATCTTACCTTAAGTACTGAAAAATGTCATATGATGATGAATGAAGGAATTGTATTGGGACACTTCATTTCATTCCTAGGGATTCAAGTTGATCCATATAAAATACAGGTAATTCAGACTCTTCCTATCCCTAGAACACAAACTGATGTAAGAATTTTTTTAGGACATGTTGGATATTACAGAAGATTTATCAAAGATTTTTCTAAAACAGCTTCTCCTTTGTTTGTGTTACTTACGAAAAATGCTGAATTCAAGTGGACTGATGATTGCCAAAAAGCATTTGATGAACTTAAGTATCAGTTGTCTACAGCTCCCATTCTAAGGGGACCTAACTGGGCATTTCCCTTTCATATATCCTCTGATGCCTCAGACACTGCAATTGGGGCTATCTTGGGTCAAGAAGAAAATCATCTCCCTTGTGCTATCTATTTCATTAGTAAGAATATGACCCCTGCTGAACTTAATTACACAGTTACTGAGAAGGAATTTTTAGCAGTCATTTATGCTATTAATAAGTTTCGACATTATATTACTGGTTATCCTACTCTTTTTCATACTGATCACTCGACCATTAAATATTTAATGAATAAATCTGTTACAAATGCTCGAGTTACCAGATGGTTATTATTACTACAAGAATTTGATATTACAATTATAGATCGACCAGGTAAAGAAAATGTAGTTGCTGATTTTCTTTCTCGGATAAAAACTGATGATAATACTCCAGTAGATGATTCCTTTCCTGATGAATACTTATTTGTAGTATCTGTTCACTCACCTTGGTATGCAGACATTGTCAATTATTTAATTGCAGGAAAGCTACCATCACACCTGTCACACAGAGAAAAAATAAGAATTATTCAACAAAGTGCTCGGTACAACTGGATAAGTGGGTTCCTTTTTCATACAGGACTTGATCAGGAAATTCGGAGATGTATTAGAGAATATGAGGTTTACAACATATTGAAGGCTTGTCATGATGGCCCTTGTGGAGGGCGTTTTTCTGATAAGAGAACATCACATAAGGTTCTTAGGATGGGTTATTACTGGCCCTCACCTTTTAAGGATGCAAAGAAATATGTTAGGGCCTGTGATAGCTGTCAGAGAATGGGTAAGCCTAATCATAGAGATGAAATGCCACTGAACCCCTAGGTAATACTTGAACCCTTTGAAAGATGGGCTCTAGATTTTATAGGACCCATCAATCCTCCATCCAATCAAAGAGTTTACATATTGGTCTGCACGTATTATATGACTAAATGGGTGGAAGCTAAGGCACTTATTAGAGATAATGAGGAATCTGTGTTAACCTTTCTATTTGAAGAAATATTTGTTAGGTTTGGAGTGCCTAGAGAGCTAGTCACAGATGGAGGACCTCCTTTCAACTCCCATGGCTTTAAAGCTACACGTCAGAAATATCATATTAATCATAAAATAACTACACCCTATCACCCCCAAGTCAATGGGCAAGTGGAAAGCACAAATAAAGTCATAGAAGCCATTTTAACAAAAATAGTAAAGGAGAATAGAAAGGATTGGTTTCAAAGGTTTCCTGAAGCACTATGGTCTTACAGAACTACCTGGAGGAATGCTACAGTTTTTTCACCTTATGAATTAGTTTATGGTAAAAGTGTTGTTTTTCCAGTGGAATTTAAAATTAAAACCTTAAGGACTGGTTTAGCTGTTAACCTTGACTTGACTGATGCACACACAGCTAGGTTGCAACAGCTTCAAGAATTGGATAAAAAAAGGTTGGATGCCATCCATCAAACAACTATGGTACAACAGTAAAGAACCAGGTGGCATGATAAAACCATTAAGCATAAGTAGTTCCAAAAAGGTAATTGGGCTCTATTGTATGACTCTCGCTTTGAAAATTTTCAAGGAAAACTGCGAACAAGATGGCTGGGACCTTATGAGATAGATACCGTTTTTCCAAATGGAGCAGTAAGGCTCCTGACAATTGATGACTCTAGAACACCATTGTTGGTAAATGTGTATCGGCTCTGTTTGTACCAACAACCTGTTTCTAAAGAAGATTTTAAGCCCACTTGCATGGCAGATTCATATTATGTCTTTTTAGGGGAGCCTGCTACCCCTCATTGTATTTAACTTTTGTATTATATATTTCTTAGGAGAATAGGATATTTTAACTAATAATCCCCATCAAGGGTTGCCATGTTACAATTCATCATTTTGTAGGTCTTAGATTCAGAGGCTGGCTGAAAAGAAAAATTCCATTGCAAGAAGGATCATATTTCGCTATTTCTCTTCAATTCATAATTCATTCCCTCACAGCAACATTTTATTATTTTTCCTTGAACAACAAATTTTTCCTGTTGCTGAAACACCATTTTTCCTATTGCTGAAACACCAATTTTCCTTGTTGCTGAAACACCATTTTTCCCGTTGTTGAAACACCAATTCTTCCCCATTGTCTTCGTTGATGGAACACCAACTTCTCCATTATTGAAACACCCACCTTTTTCACCTTTCCCTAAAAACATCAATTTTCCCATTTTTCCTGACATTCGGGTATCAGTTCCTCTCAAAAACAACCAATATATATTTTCATAAGAGAGAATCAGCCATTCATCCTGATAATTGTGTTCTTTCACTATCACCTCCTATGAATATAGAAAACCTTTCATATAAATACCCTCATATTTTATAAACCCTTTTTCATAACCATTGGTGACCCATCAATGACGAGATTATATTGACGGCACAACGATCAAAGGTAAAATGTGAGGTATGCGTGTTTATGTGTGAGTGTTAAATTGTAGTTAATGAGAAGATCCCGATATGATTACCGGAATTGATGTACATTCAAAAGTATCACTTAGCCGCATTTGGGGTGGAATACCAAAATTTTGCAATCATTACCCAATATGTCAATCATCGTCATGACTATGTCTCGTCACCCCATCTCTGTGTTATTATGTCATAAACTCATTCGCAATATCTTACTATATTTCGGCTACAGTAACTCGGCTCTGTATTGTGCATTTTGCTAAACCAGTAATGATGGGAGGCAATGCTATTCCAAATGAACCTGGTTCAATAGCTCTATTGGAATTGTACCCAGAAGCATATCAAATCTTTCAGCAAGCAGGCTGGGTGAATTATTTCCAAAGGCTTCAAGGATTTGACTCTCAGCAAGTCCTGGAATTCACACAAAATTTAAGTGAAGGATACTCTACTGTTCAGGGAGTGCGAATTCCGGTAACAGAAGAGGATATAGCGCAAGTTTCAAGGTTACCAACCGATGGCATTCGTTGGTTCAGTCGTAAACACCTCATCCTGAACGCACAACAAGATTTTCTTTTACCAAGAGAGCGGGTTGAAAAAAAAGGTAGGGGTGTTGCACTTCGTTCATTACCACCTCCATGGCCAAAGGTCACAGAATTTTTCAAGCACTATTTCACCGGCGAGGGACGTTACCAGGTAGTGTACCAGCATGACTTTGTATTGTTGAATCATTTAAGACATGGTTGTTTATTAAATATGCCATACTATCTGCTTGGGTGTCTAAAGAACATGTCACATTATTCCATACATGCAAAGTACCCACTCCTATCCCTCAGTCACCATCGCCTGGTTCAACTTCTAATTCAGAGGGGCTTTTCCCTGCGAAATCCTCCTCTTCTTAACAACCCACCCCAGGAAGCTGTTGAAGATCATCAAACAACAGCTGAAGACCCATAGGAGGTTGTTGAATCTCCTCAACCAGCAACTGAAAACCCTCAAGAAACTGTTGAAACCTCTCGAACAACAGCCGAAAGTCCCTAATTAGACGCTGAAAATTCTTAGCAGACCCCTGGAATTTCGCAGCAAGTTGAAAATATTTCTATTCAATAGCCAAGGAGCATCTTTCATTCCTCATAAATTCCACCACCCACAATAGTAAATCCACTTGACCCCTCCCCCGTATCTAACCCATCCCTTAACTTACCTGAATCGTCCATTCCCACGGTCAATATCCCTAGTGATGATTCAGACGAAAATATCCCCATTGCCAAACTAAAAAGGAAAAGACAAGAAAAGGTTGCACCCTCATTAAAAAGACAAACAAGAGCCTCAATTAAAGAAGCTTCTACCATTGATGATCCTCCTACGCGAAGGAAAAATGTTCGTAAGAGGAAACCCACTGTAATTCCCACCTTCCTCCCTTGAAGACGAACAAGAACGTCTTCTGAAGCAGTAGCTGAGACCATCACCCCAAATCCCCCACCCATTACCTGATGCCTCATACTTTACCACATCCCCAAGGCCTTGAATCCTTCCCTTCCTCACCCTCGAGTACCAAAATGCAATTTGCTCAAGAGTTTGTGACATCGTTCCTTTCAAAAGATGCAGCTGCCCCACAAGAACCAGCTGTTGATCTATCAAAAGTAGACACTCAAGACGATGTACAACATGTAGCTGCTCCACAAGAACCAGCTATAGACCTGACAGGTGCTACACAAGAACCACCTATTGAGGAACAAGAGATAGACGACCTAGAGGTAGCTGTTACACAATAACCAGCTACTAGTCTAGCAGGTGTTACACAAGAACCACCTGCTAATGATGCAAATGATGAAGCTACCACTGAACAATGATCCTCCCATCCACTGGAACCTGCAACTGCTACAGAATGCCCGGTTACTTTAGCCTCCCTTTAGGAAGAAAATGAGTTTTTGAAATCTGAGATTGAGGTCTATAAGCACGAGTTGATCATGGCAAGAGAAGCCCATGAAAGAGAATGCAATTTGTATATCTTAGCTCAGCTAGCATCTGCAGCTGAGAGGAGTGCATAAAAAGATAGATATAATGAATACGTGTGTGGCTAGTGTGGTGATCTCTATTCTCGAGTTGGTTATAAGATAATCGAAGTCCCACTGCCTGGACCCACCCATGCATCTACTCCTGTCATAGCTAAGAGGGAGTGCCCTACTGTTACACAAGAACCAGCAGGGCCTTCAAAGACCTCTGAAGAAGAAATGCAACAATAGGTACCCTGGCCTACCCTAGTTGTTAAAGTTGAAAAACTAGCACCAAAGTCTTTGAAGGATGTGTTCACTCAGACTGAACCCCAGAGTGCAAGGACTGTCTTCGTTCAGACTGAACCCCGGTGTGCAAGGGCTGTATTCACTCAGACCTCCAATTTTCAGGAACTAAGGGATACATGGAAGAAAGAGTATGCCCTGTCACTAGAAAAGGCATTACAGAAACATAAATCAGTGTGGCTAAATCATGTATATCGAAATTGGGAAGTCCTAGAACAGTCTTGTGCACAGCACAAGGAAAAAAAAAGCTAAAAACCAGACTGTCTCTTATCTTTGACCTGGTTCAAAGATTACTCACCACTAGAAAACCATCCTTCAACTATTTTTTGTTTTTAAGAGAACGCCTAGCATTCTTGCAAGTGAAAGCAATCAGAGATGGACGACCCCACGAGGTGTCTACACCTCAGCAGTTTATTGAAACTTTTGCACAAGCATCAATTAGTGGACATAATTTTTTATGTGAGCTTTATCTTCATAATGAGGCCATACCTGAAGATAGGAAGCTTAATTTGATTCCTCTCATTGTGATATTCAGATTAGAACCTTCATTTCTTTCCTGGTCAATCAGCTTACCTGGAAAAATGCTTTCATGTCAGCAACACATAATGAAGAGAACTGCCTTCTCTGGATCTGAGCTGAGCCAGAGAATGCCGCTACTTTTATTGCTGAACATTGACGAGTTTTACAAGAGCCAGGGATGACTGAGCATATTAAAGAACTACAGGCAGTAGTCTTAAAGGACTACCAACATTATGTCAAGGCTAAGGGAACTCTGGCCGTACAAGCAAATAATCTATTTTGGGAGCATTGTCCTAAGGAAAGGAGAGAATATCATCCTTTTAACCCTCCTAATTTTCAAACAACAATATCAAGGTTACCTAATTATGTGAAATGCATGCAATAGTGTGCCCAAAACTGGTTGGGCTATCACTTCCACTTCCCTCTACTTTGGTTGCCAGCACAGCAATATAAGGCTCACTTCACGTTGTCCAAAAAGGAGGAGCTTGCAGCATGGCAGAGAATTCAGAATGCTCAGGGGTTCATAAACATGGCTGACAACACTTTCTATTCCTACTGTATAAGTAATTTTCACTGTACATCCCAGTATTCTGACTCAGACTCAAAGTAAAAATTCCATGAGGACATGCAACCATTTCAGTTTGGGGGATGTTAGGACCTCATTTTGTCTCTTTCTGACTATACATTTTGTTATAATGTCACCCTTTTCAACCCATATTTAAAAGTCCTTGTTAGTGTTTTGACACAATTATTCCAAAGGTATGTAGTGACTCTTCTCATCACTATAAATTTAATTATTTAACATATAATCACGCTATCTTCATAGTTAAGCTTTGAATTGTTAGTTGCTGAAACAGTTAAAGATTGATGTGCAGTCCGTGTTGCTAAAACTGCCCAGAATTTGCAAGACTATTTTTGCAGTTGCTGAAACAGCAAGAACAACACGCAAATCTCGAAGCTGAAACAATTGAGATTTGTGTTCCAAATTTGACAGCAACAGATGAACCAGATCGATCACCGAGGAAGCTGTTATATCGGATGTAACATCCATGATGTAAAGATAGTATTGCTGTAACAGCACTTTGTTGACGGGAAATTAATTTCCCTATTTTTGTATAATGGGTAAACAGAATTTTGCAATGTAAATCTTTTGTAATAGATGTCTCCTCTTTAAAAAGAGGATACATCTACATAAAGAGGGGGAGACTATGAAAGAGGTGGAGAAAAAGAGACAGGACTAGAATCCTTTATTTTTGTAACATGACATATTGATGGATGAATAAAACTCTCGTTCTGAACATCTTTTTCTAGTTATCGTCTCCTGGGGAATCTTGTGAGAAGGACAAGGCCACCTTCATCACAATATTCACCCATTATATTTCTCTGTAGTGTGTGAGTGTGTGTTTTATTCATACCTTGTTAACAAGTACTATTTTATGGATATTGTTTTACCTTTGCTGAAAGTATGTTCCTTTCTTAATCGATTGTTGCATTGGTTAAAGTTATTTAATGATTGTCTCACCGGTGATTAAGTTTATAGAGTGAATCGGCGAGCTGGATAAACAGAGGCAGGTGCTGAAGGTTCCCATTCTGGGGATAGGGTCTTGATTCTCTGTTATAGCATAGCCATTGTTTTCTTTTGCAGAATTGTTCATTTATGTTGAATTGTTCCCTGAATGAATTTAAGTATCTCTTAATGGGTATCTGCAATAGAGTATAACTGCTATAACACAAAAGTGGAGCTTCAATTATTAAAGCAAGGTGTGATTTGTTTGTACTAAAACTTTTAGTGCTTTTAAGATTGAGTACATATAGTACGCAGTCACCTTTGAAATAACCAGACTTCCCTGTGTTGATAATTTATGTAGCACTTTAATCAGCAATTAGAGTGACGAACAATATTGAGGCATAGTGAGTCTATGATCTTCATCTTTTGATTGCAGAGAGTACAAGATAGCTCTTGAGTTGATATTTTTTGTAAACAGAAGAGCATTTCGACTTGATTGATAATACAGTGTTGGGGGTTTTATGCTAGTGCTTTCCCCAATGATATATCTGTGTTATGTGTGATTATTTCTCTTGATCAGTTATATGTGTTTATGCTTGATGTTGCTCATGAAATCGATTTTGCTTCCGCTTAATGTTTTGTAGAAGTAGATCATGTGTTTTTCTTTAGTACATTACATTACCAGTTTGATCTACAAGTGAAATTTCTACATGGTATCGAAGCACAATTAATCAAGCAAGGAACAATGTACAAGCAAGAGAAATAAAGTCGAAGTTTATTATTCAGGATATAGATATCTAGTTCTCATCACAGTTCAAATTTGATCCAGATGACCTTCAATGGGTTGAGGATTGAGTATACCCTTGATGGCAACTCAAACTACATAGCTTGGAAGGATCGCATGGAGGCAGTATTGGAGGATAATGGAATTAAGGACTTCATTGATCAAGATGTCCCTAAGCCTACTGATGCTACTCAAGTTGCATACTGGAAGAAGAACGTGGTTAGAGCTAGGAGAATCATCCTAGTGGGAGCTCGAGATCACATAGTCTCAAGCCTCCATGGGAAGGAGACTTCGTTTGCAATGTGGAAAACATTGAAAGATTTATATTAGAATAGTAGTGATCAAAGGAAGTTGGCACTGAAGGACAAGCTTTGAAAGATCAAGTGTGAGAAGGGCGATACGATCACTACATTCCTGAACAAGCTCACCAACTACAGAGATGAGCTTGCAAGCGTAGGGGTCACTACTGTTGATGATGATATGGTGAATCTATCACTCCTTGGCCTTCCTAAGAGTTGGCATAGCTACCAGGAATTAGTGAATGGAAGGGATAAACTACCGGATTGGGAACGACTGTGGTCAGATTTGATACAAGAGATCAGACGGAACACTAGAGATTGAGCTTCTTCATCAAAGAATGATGATGAAGATAACTTGGCTTTAGCATCTAAAGCTAAGAAAGGGAAAGGGAAGGCGTCCTAGTCTAAGTCTTCTCAAGGAGGGAAGAAGTTTGACAAGTCAAAGGTGAGATGCTTTCATTATCATGAGTTGGGTCACTATGCTACTACTTTCCCAAAGAGGAAGAAGTCCAAGAAAGGTTCCTCCAAGGAATCTGATGGTGATGCTCTAGCTTCACAATTTGAGATGGATTTCTCACTTATTGCATGCATGGTTTGATCCAACATGGGATGTGTTTGGTACTTGGACAATGGAGCTTCTTTCCACATGTCAGGTGACAACACTATTTTCAGCACTTTGGAGGAGAAGGATCTCCAGATATGGATCAAGATGGGCGATGACGGAAAGTATCATGTCTCAGGTGAAGATACGGTTGTGTTTCAAAGGGAGCATGGTTCTCGACTCTCTCTCTCTAATGTTATGTATGTACCAGGGCTAAAAATGAATCTTGTGTCCATTGCTTTGCTTGAGGATAAAGGCTATGATGTAGTCTTTAGTTTGGGAAAGGTTTTCCTAAGGCGTATAAGCACTAGACAGACCAAACAGATAGGGATTCGAGTGAAGAATCTCTCTAAGTTACAAGTAGATGATTGTGCTACTTTGAGTTCCAAAGAAGAGGTGATGCATGGCCAAGAGGTTATGGCATAGGAGACTAGGCCACTTGCATCAAGGGGCCTTGAAGATCATGCAGCAAATTTCTACCGGATTACCCAAGTGCAAGCTGGAGCAAGTGAGCACATGCAAAGGTTGCACTTTGGGTAAGTATGAAAAATCTTATTGTCATGATCAGGATGGTAGAGTAGGAGCAACTCTGGTGCGAGTTCATTTAGATGTATGCAAGCCCTTCTCTACAGCCTCCATCAAAAAGAAAAAGTATTATGTTATTTTTGTTGATGATTTTTCTCATAGATGTTGGATCTACTTCATGCAAAAGAAGGATCAAACCTTATTGAAGTTTTGTGAGTTCAAAGCTTTGGCAGAGAAGGAATCAAGGACGAAAGTAAAGGCCTTGTGAAGTGATAATGGTGGAGAGTATATTTCCCAGCATTTTAAGGACTTCTATGCTTCAGAAGGAATTAAATGAGAACTAATGGCACCTCATAACCCATAACAAAATGGGGTGGTTGAAAGGAAGAACAGATATATTGTGGGCACAGCTCGATCAATGCTGCATGACCAAGGCCTACCACTCCACCTGTGGGCTAAGGCATGCAATACAACAGTATATATTTAGAATAGAAGTCCTCATCATATTTTGGGGATGAAGACACCTATGGAGGCATTTTCAGGGAAGAGACCAGATGTGAGTCACTTCCGCATCTTCGGGTCACCAATCTTCTATCATGTGACCAAAGATGCTTGGAAGAAGCTAGAGCCAACCGCTAAGTTGGGAATACTTGTGGGGTACATGGAAACACCTCACAACTATCGTGTGTTTCTACCTGCCAGTCAAAGGACTATAGTGCATAGGGATCTGAAGTTCGATGAGTAGTGAGCCATGTGAGTATCACTTGAGAGGGAGCTCAGGTTGTATGGTGATGATGAGGAAGTATTAGTTCCTAAGGAGGAGAAGCCTCCTGATGATGCAGAGCAACCATATGTAGAGATTCCAATTGTGGAGATCACCACTACTGGAAAGTCTTCCAGAGAGGGGCAGAAACGCTCACGGGAAGCTGACAGATTGATGTAGGATGCGGGAGCGAATGTGGGGCAACCATCCTCTCAGTGCAGATAGAGGAGATCTCCTGATAGATGCACTGGGTACATGGCCTTGGTTGGGGAATGTGTAGTGAGCGAGCCTTCTTCTTTTGAGGAGGCAGTGCAGGAGCTAGTTTGGGTGGATGCAATGGTAGAGGAGTATGGTTCTATCATGCGAAATGGTGTATGGGATGTTGTTCCTAGACTGAGGGACAAGTCAATGGTTACTTGCTAATGGATTTACAAGGTAAAGCAGGCAACTGATGGTAGTATTGAGAAACACAAGGCAAGGTTTGTTGCCCGTGGTTTCTCACAAGTTGAGGGGATTGACTATGATGAGACCTTTGCTCCTGTTGCAAGGTACTCATTGATTAGATTGATTCTAGCACTATCAGCACAGATGGGTTGGCAGATCCATTAGATGGATGTGAAGACAACATTCCTCAATGGGGAGATTGAAGAAGAGGTATACATAGAGAAGCCAGAGGGATTTCAGACCTTCGATCATGAGTCACATGTGCATTAGCTCAAGCGAGCATTGTATGGGCTCAAGCAAGCACCCCATTTTTGGTATACCAGGATCGACAACTATTTCACCAGGTTGGGCTTCACCAAGAGTGAAACAGATGTGAACCACTACCACATCATTATATATGGTAAGCTATTGATTATTGTACTTTATGTCGATGATCTAATTTTGATAGGTGATGATCAGCTGATCAAGTCTTGCAAGAAGGATCTTGCAAGAGAGCTCGAGATGAAGGACATGGGCCTCATGCACTACTTTCTAAGCATGGAGGTGTGGCAGAGAGATGGGGAAGTATTTGTCTCTCAGGGAAAGTATGCCAATGATATTTGAGGTGCTTCCACATGGAGATGTGTAAGCCCATGGAGACTCCTCTAGCAGGTAACTGGAGAAAGGAGGATGCTACTTCAGGTGAGGCAGTAGCTGCTACTGTTTATAGGCAACTTGTGGGTTCACACATGTATTTGGTGAACACACGACCAGATTTATGCTTTGCGGTGAACCAGCTGAGTCAAGCTATGGTTCAACCAACCAAGTTATTTGGGAAGGTGGAAAAGCATCTGCTAAGATATCTCAGAGGAACTACATAGTATGGATTATGGTACAGGCAGACAGAGGGAGTGAAGCTCTAAGGCTTCACAGATGCAGATTGGGGAGGTAGTCCATCAGAAAGGAAGAGCACTTCTGGAGGAATCTTCAACCTTGGGTCAGCTGTAGTTTCTTGGTATAGTCAGAAACAGAGATCAGTTGCACTTAGCATAATGGAGCTAGAGTACATTGTAGCTAGTCAGGCTGCATGTGAGGCCATCTGGATGTAGAAGATTCTAGTGGGATTGTTTGGTCAGATGATGGATCCTATAGTGATATATTGTGATAATCAAAGTTGCATTAAACTCTTTGAGAATCAACTGTTTCATGACATGTCCAAGCATATAGATATCCGCTATCATCATCTACGGGATTGTGTGGTCAAGAGGATCATGATGTTGCAGTACCCTTTAACTGAGGAACAAGATGCAAATATTTTGACAAAAGCATTATCAAAAGGCAAGTTTGAGTTCCACAGAGACAAGATCGAGGTTGTTAATAATCCCTTTCTTGTTGAGAGGGAGTGTTGAAAACTGGGCAACAAGAAATGCTAAATTAAGAATGTGCCAAAAATAGAATGTCTAAAAATAGCAGTTTGGCCAATGAGGTCATTGGCCACCTTGGGTGAGAGGTGAAACTGCTAAAAATAGAAAGTTTTAAAAATAGCATTTCTGGGTCACTTCCTTTTTATAGCAGTCCCTAGTCTATCTATAGGAAGTAAAATCGAATTTGGTCTTAACAACAGTTTAAAATATTAATTGATTAATCTCCATGAGTTAATTAGTTGGAAAAATTAAACTTGAAGTCTTTGTGAGAACATGAAAATTAGTTGTCCCACTGATTGAGGAATTTATCCTTTATTCTCTCCACTAATTGAGGAATTAAGTATGAGTTCTATAATGAGAGAATAAATTGACTTAGTTCTAACTAGTCAAGTCTAGTTAAATTATTTTAACAAGTTGTTAAAATAATAAAATATAGTTTGTTAATGCTTGCATGCATGTGACAACTATTATTTTAGATAACTAAGGATTCACTCATGGATAATTGTTGCATGTCAGTTTTGTTAGAGACCCAATTGAGATCAAATGAGGGACAATGTACTATCAGATGCTTGGAACTTCCCATGGAATATTCCTTGCATGCAAGAGGAACTAGTGTCCTCAAGGATTGCGTAGTTGGACCTATGGTTGATAGCAGGTATGATTTGGGGCCAATGCTCACATGTTATGAATTGGACCCTAATCAAAATTGCACAAGGAAATAGGGGATTGTTGGATTTGAGGCCTACATATTTAGGCATAGTGAGTCTATGATCTTCATCTTTTGATTGTAGAGAGTACAAGATAGCTCTTGAGCTAATAGTTTTTGTAAATAGAAGAGGATTTCCACTTGATTGATAATAGAGTGTTGGGGGTTTTATGTCGGTGCTTTCCTAGTGATATATCTATGTTACATGTGATTATTTCTCTTGATCAGTTATATGCTTTTATGCTTGATGTTGCTCATGAAATTGATTTTGCTTCCACTTAATTTTTGTAGAAGTAGATCATGTGTTTTGCTTTAGTACATTGCATTACCAGTTTGATCTACAGGTGAAATTTCCATAGTTCTAATATAGGGTTAATGGATTGGGTTTATGAATGCTTCAACATGTATATATATGTATTGCAGAATTGATAGGAAGATAATGAAAAATCAATTTGGTACTCTTGGATTTAGGGTCTAGGGGAAAATCTCTATGTAATTGTTTTATTTTATCACCATTGTATATTTTATATTTTAAGTATTCATTTGCATTTAATTTTCGTATAGGGTTAAAACCTACAAAGAGGTCTCATGGCCACAATAGTTCAGAATAGTAGTTAGTGTTAAAACTAAGGGATGACTGAGACAATCTACGACATGATTGGTGTTGCCCTTCTTGTATTTAATGTTCAAGTGGAATTTTTGTAGATATGTAGACCACTTTTGGTTTCAATCATTCTAAGACTTCCCTTGTGTTTATATAAACTAAAGAAGTCAATGATCTGTTGGATGATTGTTTCCTTCCCTAGAATGTAATGCTTCCATTGTTGGCACACTTGCATGATAGAACACATCTCTTTATCGTAGGTGGGGTATTTCTGAATTGATTGGAAAGTGTATCATTGGGATAGGCCACCGTATGCCCTTGTTAGGTGGGAACTGCACTAATAGCATAGTCGGACATGTCTGTCTCAATTTCAAATGGTTTTTGCAAGTCTAAAAATGTGAGTATAGGTGAATAATAGATGTTGTTCTTTAGCTCAATGAACACCTTTTTTTGGGACTCAGACAAGAACAAAAAAAATATTTCACTTTGACCTTGGTAATTTGACTTAGAGTCCAAGTGACATGAGTTAACCCCAACACAAATCTCTAATCAAAATTGGCAAGGTCCAAAAAGGTACAATGTTAGGTTAGAGTGGTCAGTGCTGGCCAATCCTGAATGACTTGGATCTTCACCAAATCCACCTGCACACCTTGATCATCAATGATGTATCCTAGATATTGGACCTGCCTCATGATAACGATGCATTTCTCCATGTTGGAACATAGTTTATGGTGTTGTAGGGTTTAAGGACCTTCCAAATATGTTATAGGCACTCTTCTCAAATCTTATTGAAGATGAGGATTTTCTCTAGATATAAAACCATGAACAAGTTGGATAAGGTTCACAAGATGTCATCCATTATCCTATAAACGTTGTAGGGACATTTGTCAACCTAAATGGCATGACCAATGACTCGAGAAGTCCCTCCTTGGATTTGAAGGCAGTCTTTCATACATCTGTGAGTTCTATTTCCACCTCGTGATATCTAGACTTCAAATTGATCTTGCTGAAATACTTGGTCCCTTTGATATGCTCAAGAAGGTCATCAATCATTGGGATTGAATAGCTGTTCCTGACAATGATTTTTTTATTGCCTGATAATCAATGTAGAGGCACCAGGTTCCATATTTCTTCTATAAAAGTACAATCAAGCTCCCACAAGGTGAGTAACTTGGTTGGATGTTCCCTTGTTGCAGCAACTCCTCAATCCACTGCTTGATTTCTTTATTTTCTAAAATGGAGAAGTGGTCAATCGGCCCTTTGGATATAGGTGCTTTAGGAGCCAAATCGATTGAATGCTTGACTTGACAATGCAAATGTACCCCTATAGGTGAGGAGAATATGTCCTTTTATTCTGCCACAACCTTATCCACCTACTTCTACTACATGGGGGAACCCTTATTGAGGCTTATAGACGTGCCCACTATCTTCCCCTTACTTTAAGTGCGAATTAGAAAGAAAACATTTTTTTGATCTCGTAGATGATACTATCTCATTTCTTAGTAGAGATGAAGGAGATGGAAGTAGGCGGGACTACCTTCGGTATCCTCTATAACTTATTTCCGAAAGTGATAATAATAATGCGAGGCCCGGAGTCATACACAACATGACACTTCCACAAGTGTGGTTGGCCTAATAAAAAATCACAAACTTCAAGACGAGAAACATCAGATAGTAACTCATCCATGAAGGGCTTAATGCTATAGGAAAGGTGAAAATGCTGGCTAATACGGAGATCCGAAGCCACTTGATGGTGTATGGCTATGGATGTGGTGTGTGCGGTAGGCCCAACCACTTCATGAAATTTATTGAAGTGAGGTTATTTTGGCCCCCACTGTTAAAAATGAACTGCAATAGAGAACCCTTCTCCCACATATTTTATTGGAAAAGATGCACCCCCTCCTTTGGATCTTCACACTCATTCTTCTGGACTTTACTGGTGGCAACAATGGCACTTGGTTTTTCATTAATAATTTGCCTTAGCTCGTTGTTCCACTTGTTTTGTTTTGGCTCAAAATCAAAACATGCATCAAACTTTAAATATTTCATCTTGACCACCAATGAATTCAAGTTGTGACACTCATTTGTGTTGTGAGTGGGGCTCTTGTGGAACTCACACCATTTTCCTAGGTCTTTATTAATCTTTGTGTTGCCATTCTTTGCTTGGGGCTTCAATGGGTTATCCTAGGTCACCCCACCTTAGCTCTGTCCTTTTTTCTATAGTTTTGGGGCACTCCTTCCCTAGTTTTGATTCACAGATCCAAAGTCAAGCTTCTTTTGTTTAATTTTTTTTCAATCTTAGCATCATATCAGTACACTACACCAAGAGAGGAGATGCCTAGGAACTCTATTTCTTCCTGATTGTATTTGTGTAGACACTCGTGGTACTTGAGCACCAAATGTCACTTAGACACTTTGATACCCAACTTTGTGTATAGAGTATGAAAAATATTTGTGAACTCATGCACATCTTAGTCCTTTGTTGTCATAGTGTGTTGCAATTTATGCGTTTGTCCTCATAGCTCCCCATGGGGTAATATTGTTCCTTGATAGTGTCTTGGAAGGAGATCCAAGAGGGAGTGGCTATAAACAGAGAGGGTTCCTCGACCCTTTTCTCACAGTAAGTTTCCCACCATTTCTTGGCATGGGGGGCAGCCTTGAGTAGTAAAAAAGTAATATTTTCACTATCAAAGAAATTATGGACCAAAAGATAACCTTCAAAAAAAATTGACCATTTATCTACTACTACATCTATTTGATCTTACAATATAAGGTTATATAAAATCAGTTGTACCTTGAATGGGGGGACATCTTCAATGTGGCTACTAGATGAAGATGTCTTTCCAGTGCACATATACCAAAGGATCTAGGCCAAGTTGTCCATCATCTTGTTCCTTTTCCACGCAAGGGCTTCTTTGAAAAACAACTTAATAAGATCACCTTATCCCTTTTATTTCTTTCCTACTGCCATGGAAGGTCATCGGTGTCAATGGGGACATTCTTGCAAAGGCTCAACCAGTTCAAGTCCCAACTCCTCATACCTTAACCTGATTGCAGACATGTACCGAAAATAAAGAAAGAGCAGACCACTCTGATACCAATGATCTGTATTTATGGACGAATGAAATATAATATAGATAGAAATAGAAACAAAATGATACATTGAAAACAAAACTTCAATTCATTCATAACAAAGTACTGAAATTTTTTTATATGCAAAATGGAAATAAACTAACTCAAGTGATGATAGCTTGTCTCTAAGAAGAGATGTGGCAGCTACAGTTGGCATTATGATGCATGTGTTGTACTTGATGGCAACCCTCTCATAGAGGATCATCTCACTTGTATACATTCAGATGAATCTACAGAAGAAATATCAAATGTGACAGAGTGCATGGGTTACCGGACAACAAAAAGGGATCAGATGACAGTTCACAAGTAAGCTTTGCCATCAAGTTCAAAGGGGGAGATTGTTGGCACTATGTTTCTGGTATAGTTGTATGTTACAGATGTTGTACTTGATGGCAACACCCATGGCATGGCTCTCAATATGATGAGAATTAAAATTTTTATTCATGTGGAGAAAAGTTCACGAAATTGTATGCAGAGAAAAGTTTATTTCATGTGGGAAAACTTACCTTTGGTCCATGGTAGTTAGTCCTTGGAATTTGAACCTATGGAGAAAA